>CAXKVY010000401.1:0-17853 GCA_964058915.1 Tetropium fuscum
TAAGACGATTCTCCACAAACCGTTTCTATTTTATTTTTCGAAAAATATTATGAATTTAAAATGCACTTACATATATTTCTTATCCATTATTCACTAAGAGAAAATTCAATTAAAAGTAAATTTTCAAACTTCGCTATTTGAAGAATACTCTCAAACTTTTATCTGGAAACTTAAGGAAACTGTGAAAGGACATGCATTGAGAGGGAAATAGATTATAAAAGTTAAAGTGCTCTAAATATATACTCTAAAATAAAAAATATAATTTGAAAACCAGGCCAATTTGTCACATTTATGTATTATTTTCAAACTAGTAAGCTGGAAATATATTTATAACACTTATTTCCCTGAAGGTATTTTTGTAGTATAGGTAAAATATAGCTATATATATATATATATATATATATATATATATATATATATATATATATATATATATATATATATATATATATCTTTATCTTCTTGTTTCTTTGCTATATTTATTTATTTTTAGAGGGTTTATCTTGGGATGGTAGCAATAAAGCGACTGATAATATTGCTTAACGTTTCGGTCCCTTTTTTGGACCTTTTTGAAAATGAGAAATGAGTTTTGATTAAATTTTAATGTTACTAGACTGTTCGATTAGTATCGTAGGGAAGAACAGTCAAGCAGCCCTACGAACTTAGGCTGTTTTATATTTCAACGTTTATATTTCAACATATAATATCATTCTAACCCCAATTATTAGCTCAGTAGTGAGACTTCTACTAGATAGGAGGCGGCCTATTATTATTTGTCGGACGGCAGGATCGCCCAAAATCGCCGTTCTTATGTTTGTAATAACCGAATGAAAATTAAAAACTATCTTCGTATAATATGTTATCCATAATGAAGTAGAAAATAATTTTGTTCCAAATGTATCCGTTTCTAAAATAATAAAATATAAATATTTAAATTATTGACTTTATAACATAAATAAATTTGTATTATAAAATAATATAAATATTTAGCAATTCTGTGTAACGCAGAATGTTGAGTTCCGATCGGTGGCTGGAAGTCTACCTATATAATATCATGTTAATTATCATTAATATGTCACTTGTTATTTGCTTTTTGCCACTTTTACATTTATATACGTGTCTTCTTTTCGTATGCGTATTAGAGTTGATAACGTTGCTATTTCTCTGAATACATTGTTCTGAGGAAAAATATACATATAACCTTTCCTTATAATAGAGACTTTTATTACGTTTAATTATGTATAAGTACCGCTATTTTGCGTATATGGAAGGAATAAGGAACGAGTTTTGGTGCAAAAGCCGAATTTTAGTACATAATTTGAATAAAGGGAGTTTCCGACCTCGGAATATTCAGGCGTTTGATGTTTGATTCATATGCTCCAAATACAATTATTTTCGTTAGTCAATTCTTAAATTAATAAATAAGAGAAATCCAAATTGACCGTATTTGGAAGGTAAAAGTGCTTGCCTGTTCAGTTGCGATATAAGGAATATACCGTCTTTCCATCCAACTAAATTCCTCGGGACAACTTCCCGCTATTTTTCTGAAGAGAAAATAAAATACTATTTGTAACAATAGATTGTAACAATCAATAGATTCTCGATATGGAATTCGCACATTATTCCCACACTTTATTTGAAAGGCAAGAATTTATATTAAATAATTCTAGAAATGTGGTACATTATATTATTGAAGTAGTATAATAGTAAATAATAAAAAAGTACTATTGTAATACTTATCAACTCAGATACTTGATTTTCTTTCTTTTCATTTTCTCAGGATTCCCCAAAGTACACACATAAAAAATGTCTAAGGAAAGTAAAGTTTTTTCATTAGTAGATTTTTGACCATCACATCACATATTTTTCATGAGTCAGATTAGTCAGCAATGAATTCATATTAATTTCAAAGTAATAATAATCACAAGTAAGTAATATTACCTACTTGTGAGTTTTAACTCGTACTCCACTAACGTAAGTACGTTCATTGTTTATTATTGCGGCAACTTAATATTGAAAGTCATTGGCCATAAATTCAACCCTTGGAAAACAGACGCAATAAAAGTCGCTAAAATTGACGAGACTGAGGAAAAGTAATTTTGTATAAAATAGAAAATTTTAATTTAAAAGCGCCGAGGTTAAGAATACTAATGAACAATTGGCAAACACAATAAATGACACCATTTCTCTTTCGAGATTAACGAGGTACTGTTGGTGCAAAAAATGTTAAATTGTCCTGAGATATTTAACTTTATGATCCCATTTTACGAATTTAACTCGACTCCTTTTCTCGGAATTGTGCTATTTTTTTGCAACTATATTACGAGGCTGAGATTAAGTAAATTAATAAAAGTTTCCTAAATAAGTTATCCTTCTATTATTACATTCGTCCATTTTCAGTCTAATTCTATACAATTTAATTTAGTAATTATAGAACAATAAATAAATTAATTGGATCGACGAATTATTACATTTCATCACCACTGAGTGAGAAAATTATTGTAATTATTGTAATAATAACTACTTTATTCACACAGATACGCCTAATGTCCTTTAAGGACACTGCCTAATAAGTTTTCTAGCACATAAGTTGGATATTGGACATCTTCGCAGATTTTTACACAAATGGCACTACTTATGTTAAATAAAGGAGTATTTGTTCCTGAATATTATAAGCACAGCTGATCGGCAGTTTTAATCACGTTGAATTGATCTTAAATTGGTCACCCAACCATCAATTGTTATTAAAGTATTTGGTTATTGACTAATACAGTGAATAATATATGGGTTTCGTGTTCTTTTTTTCTAGAAACATCAGTGCATGATGAATTTTGGAATTCCGTCTCACAACCTCACATTTTCAATTGTTCTTTCAGAAGAACGTAAGGATATAATCAACTTTTTGTCAGAGGTTTAACCTTGCATGAACTTCTACAATGACCCTAACGAAAAATATGATGATAAAACCGAATTATCTGTAGCAATTATGCCTCCTCTGAATTATGGTGAATCAGCTACAGATGAGGACTCCGGCGATGCACATAAATATTCTTCCGAGTTAACTTCGAACAGAAGCTGAACATTTTGAATACTCTCAAAGTACTTGATATCAAGTGAAAATGGATACTGGTGAGTCGGATGACGATAATTTACCATTGTTGTTAATAAGGAGCTGTATCATCGAAAAATGCCCAGATGCTTCAGAAGACGCATGGTGGAACTTCTGATGGACATTTGGAATCAATAAGACTCTTGTTAAGGTACGAGAGCGATTTTATTGCTTGAAGCCATCAAGATGTCGAAGTTTGGTGCCGCAAATGCGAAGTTTATGCGGCAAATAAGAAATAACGTCAAATCACAGACAAGGAGTAGGGGACGTAAATGAAGCAGTACAATTTCGAAGCTCCTTTTGACAGAATCGTAATCGACTCAGAATCGAGACAGAATCAGTTACAACGATTACGATGTCCGATCGACATCCGACTACGACATCGATTACGATCCATCCCCAGAGACAGACCATAGAAATAAAAGAAATAACCATGAGGTGGCTCAGGAGTGACCTCCGGATGAAGGTTCGTTATGATCTTAAGGCAAATTCCAGAGGGTTTAGCCAGGGAACTAGGGAGACTTATTTTGGTTGTATAACCCACAGCGGAAGTATGGAAGGCCATCAAAGCTGCAGCCGCCTTGGAATACAGCACCATTCCCTAGTCACTTGAGTGGATGATATTGTGAACGATGAAGATTGTCCGTTTAGATAGACCAGCACGATATGCTGTAGAAATGAGTTCTGACTAAGGAGGGGACAGTGCTACGCACGCCTAGGACAGGTACCCGGTCATCGCGTGTGGAATGTGCATCGGGGATCCGAGTAGCGGAGAGAATGCTTCTTCAAACGCATAGGCGTGTGAGAAGAGTGCATGCATATCGAGAATAGACTGTTCCATATATATATAAACCAGTGCCGGCAGCAAGCAGTGCAGTTAGTGTCTAATACGTGAATAGTTCAAATCGAGGTATATACGGGAAAATACTCTTGATGTCATAAAGTGTGCGTAATATTAATTGTGTGTTGTAAATATTAATCAGTACCTAAGTTTAGTCATTGTATATTATAAAGCAAGTTAATAAAGTAGTGTTAAGTTATCAGGTGTTTAAATTCTTGAATCGACGAAAAACAGTACTATTTGTGTTTAGGGTGCAAACATTTAATATTATTTACAAAGATATATGGAAACTCGCAGTTTATGTTGAAGAAAGAACTTTTGCTCAGAATACAATAAAATATATGTAAATCTGAATCTTTTACACACTATAAAAAAAAGGGTAATTTATTGCTATATTTATTGGTATTATATGGTAATTTATTGCTATATAAAGCCATATTTAGAATCAAAAAGTTTTTTTTTTAATCAAAATCTCCCACTTATCCTCATCACAGGCTAGTTGTCAAGTTGAGGTTACTGGACGGCCTTCGTGAGCTAACAATACGTTCATCAATAGTCTTTCAACAATGATTCAATTTCAATTCAATTTTATTTACACTATTTACAATTTTCCTAAATCTACAATGCTAGAATACAAAAGCGGACATATTTTATTAAACAAGGTATTTTAATTATGTTTAAAATGTTCTTTTTATGTTTGTAGCCGCTGTCTTGGCCTTCTACTTCGTTGTCTAGTTTGTTTCATTTTTCCTAGTTTACGTTTACCGGCTAGCTGCACCCTCTGCAGCTTGCCTCCGCTTGGGCTGGTGTGCCTGCACACCACAAAACCTTTGCGCTGCCTCATCTATGATTTCTTTGATGGTTTGTATATTTGACATTTGGTGTAGCGGGTCTATGCGTATGTATCTATCCGAGCTGATGCACAGTCTCAAGATTTTATTTTGGATCCTCTGCAATTTACAACAAGGGTTCTTTCAACAACGGGTTGTCTACATTACTACCCTACGGATAATTCCATTTTCACAGAAGAAAGGAACAATAGCAAATTCTAAAATTTTTAATGAAGTAATTAAATATTTCCAGAAATAGCTGGTAGTTTTTAAACAAAGCTAGGATCTCGAGGTATTCAGAGATAGCGTTTTTAATGCATATGACAAAACATAATCATAAATAATTATTCACGCAAAGAAAAAAATATATATTTTTTTAAAAAGGTGCAACTCCAAATAGTAAATTTACCCTTTAAATTTAGTAAACATGTACATATCATATAAACTTCCTGAGTCTAATATTATGTCTAATGTTATGTATACTCGGACTCATGCTAGTTACAGAAAAATGATAAAACAACACAACCGAGGCAATGTAAAACTAACTTGGCCTTCATATTTCAAGATATGATATCTAGAAATATTATCATAAACTATACATATATATATATATATATATATATATATATATATATATATATATATATATATATATATATATATATATATATTCAGCGGCTGTTTCTGGTTTGAGTTGTTAAAGTTACATTTATTGGAAACACACCCAGATAGTTACCAATATATTGTTATTGACCTTTATCATATAACTGCATATAATATAATTGGCACATTGGCACATGGCAAATGCACATTGGCTTCCCATCAATTTATTACATTATACAATGTATATGACATAAAAGCTTGTCGCGAGATTTACCTATTTTATAAAAACATAATTTTTTTCTTAGAATTACTTATGTCAATATCAAGTTACATATTGTATTGTTGTTTATCTATACAGTTAAATCTCGCGACAAGCTTTTATATAATATAAATTGTGTAATGTAATAAATTGATGGGTTTAATTTAATTTAAAGTTTATTTTCTTCTTTTAGAGCATTTAAATAAAAGCTTGTTTTTAAAAATGTTTTTTACTATTAACTAATTTTTTCTAATTTTGACACGTGGCACTTTTCTAATACCTTTGACGTTAGGAAACGTCTTACTTTTCACAACCAGTAACCAGTTACAGGAAAGTTCATTTCATAGTAGGGTATTTAGACCTGACAAGCTATAAAAGTGACGAGCTGTCACACCGTTACAACCTACTGGATTGTTTTTAAACGTCGAAAATTTTTGAAAAGAGTTTTCTTCTCATAAAATATAAAATTGGTGTAAATTAGAAAAAATCTTGTATGAAACACGCAGGGAAACACTATTTTGTGTAACTAGCATCCTTTTGCGGATCCTTTTGCGGACTCGCTAGCACTAGTTCCGCAGAAATGTGTTCGTTACACAAAATAGTACTTTTCCCAACTGGTTACATAAATAACTATTTTAGTTATCGCTGGAGATGTTTCTAAGTCTGTTCATTTCATTTAATGCGTCATTGTTGCATGGTGGTTTGCCTGCTAATTTAGTACAGTCTAGTTCTTCCATAAGGAGACCTTCTAGTGATTTGACTATACTTAACTGTACTTATTTCAGCTTGAAACTTACTTGTGCCTAACTAAACACGATTCTGGGTTTTATTTTAGAGCTTTTCTTCTCCTAGACAGGTGGCAAATCAGATGAGCGTCAATATCCCATCTTGCCAAATTACACAAGTCATAGTATGAAGTCAACCAAGGCGTACTTTTAAAATTCAGTTTCAAGATTTCACCCGAACAAATCGACCCCAAAATCATAATCGGGACTCCAAAAACAATTAACAAAGCGGGATAACAATTTCAAACGGATTGAAGCAACTAAGTTTTTGATCGCCATCTTAGATCTGTCATCTTGAAAAATGTTAATCCCAGCAGTTGACCCTTGTCGATCCCTACAACCTTTGTTCGAGCACAACCAACTATCCCTAACCTCTGCCGAGTTATAACTCTTTAAAATTGATATAACGGCCATCTTGTTTGCCGCCATTTTGCCCATTTTTTCCCTTGAATACTTTGATTTGATATCCATATCATGGGGTTTATGCACCCCCATGAAAACACATAGTCCACCATATTTGGCAGTCCGTAATATTATATTTTGAGTGACTTTCATTTGACACCCATATTGCGATAGCGCATAAAAAATAAATAATCCGCCATCGTTGGAGGTCCATTGGAACCATTCATTGTCTTCGAAACCATACGTGCATACACAATTTCAGCTCAATTGGTTGAAGATAACTACTTTAAAATGAAGTTGCAAGATTTGCCCCGAACAATCATACATACATACATAGCAAATTAAATAAAAGCTTGTAAAAATACATACTATTGGTAAGGACATGAATGCGGACATGAAGGACTATGCTAATAATAACTCTGAATATATAATTCTCATTCTATTGTTTACTTAATTTTAGAAAATTTATTTAACAATGTGTTTTGGTAGAGCATGCACAGCCGAAATGTGAATGAACCGCTGTACTGTATCGTGTAATTTAAACTTTAAACAGTATTTCGTATATTCCCTATATCGTATTTCAGTATATTCCCTGTATCTTATTTCAGTATATTCCCTAGATCTAGGGAAAATCTGCATAATATGGCAACACCGCACCCGACGATGTGGCAACATAGCATTTGGGGGTGCCAGATACAACCCCCCAAGGGCGAAGTGTTAACCCTCTAAGACTTCAAATAACGGAGATACGCCTCCTGGTTCATTTTAGAATAGCTGCGGTATAAGAACATGTGGACCACCCCCCAGAACTATGCGAGACGCCTTCTATATAATCTAGAATGGGACGAAATAATCGCGAAGCTTCCAGAAATTTCCAGAACCTTGAAAATAGTTAATAAGGGCCAGCCGATCGCTACATTAATCAGTTTAGTTTAAAAGTTCTTAGAGACAAGAACAAGTAACAAGTAATTAAGTAGGTGATAAAAGTGTTCAATTTATCTTTGTAAATAGTTGTTACTTGTTGAGTTTGGATATTAGTAAACTGTATTTGGATTTTGGATAGTACCACTTATTATACGAACCCAGCGGAGTGACAATGTATTTCACTTAGAGCAAACGTAAATACGTAAAGTGAAATATGCCTTGGCACATAACTGAGACGTAAAGAGCGAGGATTATAGCTAAATTGGTAGCTAATTGTTACAAAGACATTCCAGGCAAGGTATCGAGAAACTCTAATAACGAGGGGGACAATGCTTTGGTAGAATTTATCCGTCGGAATTCTTTCGAAAACAGAGTGAAAGGGAAATATTATTTCCAGGGTATCTCAGTTTTGACATCTAAAACAATTTGACCAGAAAAACTTCGCTGCTGCTCATAAGGTATTCCCAACCGTCGATCATACAGTGAAGAGTCCAGTTTGCAAATGAACTCCTACGTCAAGGAAATACATTGTGGGACAACGTAAAACGTGTTCGATGTCTTCTCATCGTGTCCGATGACAAGACGTTCCAGTTTTCTAATAGGTTTCTAATAGGTAATAATAGGTTTCTAATACGTGTTGATTGGCCTAGGAATTCAAAATTTTAAACTAAAGTACCGTAAAATTATCCGTCTATTTCTCGTTGCTCGACCATTACCTACCTACTGTAAGAGAAACTGAAAATTAAATACTATGAATACCCCTATGTGTTATACTATGAATACGCCACTAAAAATGTATGATTTCTAAAATAAAATCGAACCAAACAACCAAAATCCGTTCTTATTTGGGAGGCGCTGATGTACGTTTTCCATGATTTAAATTTTCGTCCACTTTAAATAAGTATCTTCTAAGAAACTACACCATTCTAATTAGCATTTAGCACTGAGATTTTGTGAAGTAATAAAATATTTCCGTACGTCCAGTAATGGCCTCCATATAATGTTAGATCATGCTTACGTACTGACAACTATATTCAAAATTAATTTTATTATAGTATACATGTGGGATGCGACATTGAGTATATTGAAATTTCAATTCACAAACAAAGATAATGTTAGCGTCGACACATATCTAATTTTATAGGTCAGTAATTTTTAACAGTTACTGTGGTGCAGTGCGGCCGTCATTTCAAGCATCTACATCATGAGCGAAATTACATTCTATTCAATGATTTAATCAGTTAATTATATACGTCAAATTTTGTCCACTATATGAAATGTGTTACACTTTTGCATCGCAATACCGTTCAACAAACATTAGGTTGAATATATTCGATATAGCAGATCGCAGATAAAAGCAGGAAGGAATATTATGTTAGTTAATGCGACAGTATAAACAATAATATGATGCATAATATGATTATATCGCATAATCTTAATGAAAATAACTAGGTATTTCCTTTTATTTGTGTTAGTCTGAAAATAAGCAGATCGATTTATCAAATTATTCCGAAGTAAAATTACATACTATACCATTCTGAGACATAGTTCACGACTGGCAAATGTCATGCATGGATGGTCAGTATACTGTAACCGCTGGGATTTACCAAATTGGACGATGTTTGAATGCGAGATTTTTTGGCCAAAAATGTATATATACATTTTACATATATATATATATATATATATATATATATATATATATATATATATATATATATATATATATATATATATATATATATATATATACTGGATAGGGATGGAACCTTTGATGTAACTGTAACACTCGGAGTAGTTTCCACAAACACCAAAATACTTTCACTTCGCTCGACTCGCCAACCAAGTTGGCATCATCCGGAGACGATTAAAACTGATCGTCTTAATCGTCGTTTTAATCGTCTCCGGATGATGCCGAAATGCGCGTCGAGCGAAGTGAAAGTGTTTTGGTGTTTGTCGAAACTACTCCGAGTGTTATATATATATATATATATATATATATATATATATATATATATATATATATATATATATATATATATATATATATATATATATATATATATATATATATATATATATATATATATATATATATATATATATATATATATATATGTATATATATATATATATATATATATATATATATATATATATATATATATATATATATATATATATATATATATATATATATATATATATGTATATATATATACATATATATATATATCTATATATATATATATATACATATATATATATATATATATATATATATATATATATATATATATATATATATATATATATATATATATATATATATATATATATATATATATATATATATATATATATATATATATATATATATATATATATATATATATATATATATATATATATATATATATATATATATATATATATATATATATATATATATATATATATATATATATATATATATATATATATATATGTATATTGGGCTATATATACATATATATATATATACATATATATGTATATATATATATATATATATATATGTATATTGGGCTATATATACATATATATATATATATATACATATATATGTATATATATATATATATATATATATATATATATATATATATATATATATATATATATATATATATATATATATATATATATGTATATTGGGCAATTTCGGGCTCCATATATTAACAATAACCATATAATCCATTTTATCGATCACAAAACGTATTAGAGCGTCCATATTAGATTAACGTCTAGTAAGTTTTTAAAAATTTAAATAGAAAACACGTAAAACCGCAATGTGTAATAAGGGTTGCCTATATCATTAATGAAACAAGTAGTAGCCGTGGGTAGTAAAATTACCTATATCATTATTCATATAATACACTGGTATTGTATATTAAAATAAAACAAGACACATAGCTGTTCTCTAGTAAATATTTCTCGTTTCCCAATATGTATAATATTAAGTTTCTCTTTGTTTGAAGATAGGTACTACATATTTTCAAGGTTGATACGGTAACTATGTTTTTATATTGCTCTTTATAAAAATACCGTTGTTTAATAATCTCTTATGATAATTTCTACTACTCTATAAAAATACTGTGTCTTAATAATATTTTATGATATTACCTACTTCTGCATTTCTTAAATTTATAATAAATTTGTATATCTTAACGTCTTATTTGAATGTGTGTACTGAGTTGTATCAACAATGTCCCAAAACCGACTACTGAAGTGAGGCCATCATGCTATATTTGGATTAAGGTAAAGAGTTTAGTCAGGGTAAGATTTCAGTACAAAATTTAACAAACATTTAGATATTATCTTAAATCATTTAAGCGTTCAACAAATAAGCAAAAATTTTAAATTAACTTAGGCATTCAACAAAATTTTAAATTAATTTAAAAATTACATGAAAATATAAATTTTCACAACTTACATAATATATTTAAAGCTTAACAAAAGCATTAATCACTATCACCATATAATATTTTATTTTAAATATATAACTAGCACAACGAGAGGCTAGTGACAATTATAAATAATCAAAATTTAAATTCCCAATATTAAAATAAAATTTATATTTTATTTCAATATATATATATATATATATATATATATATATATATATATATATATATATATATATATATATATATATATATATATATATATATATATATATATATATACACTGCGCAACTTAATTAACGCAAAACCAAAAAGGTAACTCAAATTTGACGTTATGTATTTTCGACAATTTTTGTTCGTTTCGGTCGATTTTTTTTTCAAATTGTAGGTTTTTCTCTTAGGAATATCACTGTCTTAGTTGTTTTGGTAAAACTAATGATTTTGATATTATACCAGGTGCTAAAAAAATTTTATGTTTTTTTCCGAAATTTCAAAACGTCCTGTGGGCTATACAAGGTATTGCAAGTTATTGCAATTATAGCCAATTTAAAGCCTCATGTTTTTTCTACATTTTCTTTTTTTATTCATTTGTTATCTCTATTACTTCATAAAATATCGAATTTTTGAGTTGACGTGATTTTTATTAAATTTATTAACTTTCTTTTTTGTCAAGTGCTCATTATTTATTACTCATTATACTGGTTCAATGCCTCATTTTGCGTTCTGTTTTCCTTGATATCTTATAATTTATTGAGAGATGCAAGGTGTTTTAGAAGAGAAAAAGGTCTTGAAAGGACCAAAACTCAAAAAACATACCTAGAAAAATGGATTGCTTTAATCAATAAAACAACGAATAACAGGAAACAAAACAAAAGTAAATAGAGAATTAGTATCTGGTGTTTCCACCCCTTCCGCGAATGACCTCCCGACATCTTTGGTTCATACTTAAAACCAAAGTTCTGATTAGGTTCTGATATAGGCCATTCCATAATTCGACTAGGCGTCCTTCCAATTCTTGTAAATTTTGGGGATTTTAAATCTCTTTGTCGTCCCTCACTTCGTAACCGCCGACCGATAAAATCCCAAATATGTTCAATGGGGTTAAGGTCGGGGCTACGGGCTGGCCAGTCTACGTGATCAATTCCTACTTCTTCAAGATAATTTCTCACGATAAGACTCGTGTGGGGACGCGCATTGTCTTGCATAAGTAAAAAATTGGGTCCTATATAGGGGGCATAAGGCAAAACATGTGCTTCAAGAATGTCTGTGATGTATCTGTCAGAATTGAGATTTCCATTCACAGTTACCAAGTCCGTTCGCCCAGTCAAAGATATTCCGCCCCACACCATGACGGATCCACCTGCATATAAAGTTGTGTGCAAAAAATTGCATTGACTGTATCACTCATCGGGTCTTCGGTAGACGCGATTACGTCTGTCACAATTATACAAACTGAACCTTGACTCATCAGTCCAAAGAATACGTTCCCAATCTGCTTCCATCCAATTAACATGCTCATTGGCAAAATTCAATCTGACTCTTCGATGATCTACTGTTAATGCGGGTCCTCGAGCAGCAATCCTGGGTCTTAAATTTGCCTCCCTCAGTCGTCGGCGTACAGTTTGAACGCATATGAGTGGACCACCTGCGTCTGTGCTCTTAAATGTGTTGCAGTTATAAATCGTTGTCTTACAGCATTTACTCTTAAAAAGCGATCCTGGATAGCAGAGGTAACACGAGATCTACCTTGACCGGCCCGTCTGGAATGTTCTCCTGTTTCCGCGTACCTTTGAATTGCTCTCGCTATAGTTTTGTGAGACACTCCCAACCTTCCAGCTATGCGGTTGTAACTCCACCCTTCACCATGTAATGTAGCTGCCTCAACACATTCATCACGAGTTAAATTTCTGGTTTGGCGTTCCATTATTCACTAATTATTGCTGGACTGTCAACAAAAAACTAATGACATAGTTGTCAGTTTACGACGTGTAATCTTCGATTTCCATAGCTTGCTAGCTGTTTGAGTTGTCCGATAAATGCATTTCATGTGAATAAAAGCATATGGTGTTTCAAAACGGTGTATTTCATGAAGTAACAGAGATAAACAAATGAATAAAAAAAGAAAATGTAGAAAAAACATGAGGCTTTAAATTGGCTATAATTGCAATAACTTGCAATACCTTGTATAGCCCACGGGACGTTTTGAAATTTCGGAAAAGAACAACATTTTTATAGCACCTGGTATAATATCAAAATCATTCGTTTTACCAAAACAACTAAGACAGTGATATTCCTATGAGAAAAACCTACAATTTGAAAAAAAAATCGACCAAAACGAACAAAAATTGTCGAAAATACATAACGTCAAATTTGAGTTAACTTTTTGGTTGTGCGTTAAATAAGTTGCGCAGTGTGTATATATATATATATATATATATATATATATATATATATATATATATATATATATATATATATATATATATATATATATATATATATATATATATATATATATATATATATATATATATATATATATATATATAAATAAATAAATGTAATGTACAGGGTTTTCACGTCGGTACTGTTGCTAACTTCGTGATTATTGAAACTACAAAATCAGTTAGATAGGCAAACTAGTAGAATTTTTCTCACTGAGTATGATGGTGAAAACAGAAAAAAAAACTCGCGTTTGCGAGTTATGCTAAAAAGTTCCATTTTTTTTAATTACGACGCCCAGTATGCAATATATCGATTGAGACTATTGCATACTGGGTGTCCTATTTAGAAAAATGGAACTTTTTGGAAATTGAATTCTGAACAAAAATTGTCAAATGGCATTTCATCCTAAAGTCAAAAATGACAAAGCAATTAATGTGTCTTTTTAATTTCATCATGGAGGCTGTTATTTCTTAAACAGCATTCGTTTGTTTTATAAATGCCAACCAGATTAAAATGTCAAATTGAAGTTTCGCCAGTAAACAGTTTACAGTTAGTGTTTTTTGGCTCGTGAACGTTATCGTGTTTTGTGCCATATGCGAACTTCCCAGATCGAAAGTACTCTTTGGTTTTGTATCGTAAGTTTAGATCGAATGAAGACTTATGTAAGAAAACTAGAACCAAGAAACAATGCATGATAAGTAAAGCTATTGAAATTGACTTCTTAGCTTACTTTGAAGCTCATCATAATAATTCAATTAACTATTTAATGCAAGAAATTAGACTATTTGGGAACTATTCACAATATTCTAAAAAGTTCAAGCCGTATGGGTACAGAACTACACACTGATGCCAGGAGATCAAGAAATATGGATCCAGTGTTGTCAGTGGTTCATTAATAAAATGAGATTGATGATAATTTTTGTCGCTTATTTCTCCAATAGGGGCATGTTTAACGGGAAACACAGCTACTCGATTCGAGAAAATTCAATGCTCCCCCGTCCTTGTGACCCGCAGATACGCTTTAGTATTAATGTTTGGTGTGGTTTGATCGGCTCAAGAATTGTAGGCCCTGTATTTTATCAAGATGCATTAAGCGGTGCGCCGAAATGTTAACCGACACACTTGAAGACTTCTTGGGTGACCTGAATTTAATGGATAGACAACACATCCACTTTCAACGATATGGAGCTTGGTATCCAAACTTCCTAAATGATTCAGTCTGACAGAGTTGTGGAGAGGTTACTTTCCTCATTTGCTTAATACCAAAGCTAACGAAAAATATATAGGGTGTCTGCCAGCCTTAAATTATTACGACCCCGACAGTATGAAGGAAGTGGATAGAGAGAAATTTTTGCCATTGTATGATGCCAACAAAACTATGGTGTTTGATATGGAGAACGAGATTGGTGATTATTATATTTCCGATGTAGAAATTCTCACGCAGGCCTTAAGTTTCGAGAGCAGCTTATAAAATCTTCTAATGTTTGCCCCTTCCCAAGATGCTCATGTGAAACCATTTATTGTTCAGAAAAAAGAGCAAACAATATGTAGTGGAGATCAATAGCGTATAGTCTACGTGTCCTGCTGTAAATGTACGTTGTACACCTCCACGCTTGATAAGTGATACTTATTATTATCTAAACGTTATTATCTAAACTGCAAAGGCACACAAAAAATCAGTCTAATGGAAATTTCCTATCCCTTATCTCTTATATAAACTTTTTGTGATATATTATTTGTTTAAAATTTATTGCAGTCACTAACCACGAATTTTATAATTTTTGTTTCAAAAATTTTATTTTTACCCGTTATTTGTGATTTTTTCGTATTGACCTAATGAATATTTATTATACCCAATATGACGAATAAAACAAAAAAATTAAATGCAAATCGGATCAACGGTGACTGAAATATCACCATTTAAAGAAATGGGGTTGGTGGCCTTGATTTTCAAAATGGCGACTTTAGCTCGCGTACGATTTTTTTTGACTTTTGAATTTCCATTTTACACTAGAAGAGCTATCGAATACAGCTTAAAAATAAATGTTCGGAGATACTTCACTCAAAGTGATATAATAGTAGAAATTTGACTGGTGTATAATTAAAACGGCTTGTTTTCATTTCGATATAAATGTAAAATTGAGGGTTTATATTTCATTAATATAAATTTCATTAATAAAAGCATAATATTACGAGTACTTGCAGTACAGCGTAAATTTTATTTGTAATCTGAACTTTATGATCTCCATCTGGGACTCAATTTTTGACAGCGCAGTTGAGAAGACGTGCATTAGTGAATGGTTCGATAACGCCAACGCTAAAAATTCTCATGTCTTGGCCACCCTTCGCTAAGAAACTGAGCAAATTCATGTGATCAACCCTTTCCAAATTTTCAACAACTAAATTCATTAAATTATCCATACTTCTTTATAAGGAACCAAATGACACTTCACTATCTTGACATTCGTTATTCCTAGTACGACATATTGAGCGTTCGCTGTAAAACGATGATGTTAACGTGCGTTCGTTACTTAATGTGTGGTGATAAATGTACTTTTAATAATTTTCGCAAATATGGGAATGTTTTAGACATACCGTTATTTAGTAAGTAGTCAAAAATTACCCCCCAGATGTCTATGAGAATGAGAATGTAAAATAGTATACCGGAGATACACTAAATTACTAATATTCAATATTTATATCGGTATGTAGATCAATTACCTACTTATTCGAAATAAGATTTATGTACGTCTACCTACCCCCAAGTTTTAAAGCCGTTTAATAAATATTGGTAAAAGCAGTAAAAAATTATTATATATAACAAATAAATAGTTAAACAGAATATAATTTAGTTGTTGATTAGATCTATCTAACAATGAACATTTAATTGCAGAATTCTACTGGATAAGGATGTCGGAATCAACCGGTGTCAGAGTATCAGCTTCTACTGCAATATGTCTAATGCTGATTGGATTGGCAGCTGCTGAAGTCGGAACATACTCGTTGACTTCTCACAAATGCAAGGTGTCAGAGTTCACGTGTAGCAATAGCAGGTGCATCCCCTTAAACCATTACTGCAACACTAAAAACGACTGTGGAGATTCTTCAGATGAGCCAAGATATTGCACAAGTAAGTATCATGGTTATTTAATACTAAATCAAATTTCCGGCAGTTCAAATATAGTTTTATTTATTTGTGATTTTATATATATATATATATATATATATATATATATATATATATATATATATATATATATATATATATATATATATATATATATATATATATATATATACTACAATATATAAATTTGTGAATCTTTTAATGCCTCTACGTTGGGCGATAATTTACGACATATGAAATTAGAAAATCTTTTAAGCAAGCCCCACGTTGGGATATAATTTGCTATATATGTAATTTTGATGATATATTGTATAAGTAATAGTATGATGAAGAAATATTGGATCTGCTTACAGGATACTTACACTATTTCTTCCCTATTGCATCCGTCTTGTTTTTATGGGCGCCAGTTCTATGAACACTAATTTCTATTTTTACTAGAAGGATCACTTATGACATGAGCACTCTTTAGTCTAATCCAATTTCCAATTAGTCTATTAGGGGTTCAATTAGATCTATGATAAATTTCTTTGCAAGATTAAAGTTTTAAAATCAAGTTACTTTTTCAAAATAGTGAATTTTGTAACATTGTAATATTTTATTAATTTTATTGAATTTTGTTGAATCTCAAATTGTATTATTTTATCATATATAGATAATAAATTAAACATCTGGAAACCTTACTTCTACCCTACACAAACCTACGTAACTAATATTTATACTACAAGGGAACAAGTTCTCTGTCGCAATCTTTCTTAAAACTAGCAAACTTTGAAATTGTTATTACATTGTTTCTTCTTGATATCACTTGTTGGTACACGAACTAACAAATGCTGCTGGGCTCTGGTGGTGTCATCTAGCGGATATTGCCGTACTGCCTCTGGAATGCCGCTATGTTCCCTGAAACTCTGCTTTGGGATATATTCACCCTCAAACCTTTAATTTATTACTTCTGCAATTATTTTCTTCTATCACTTGAATTTACTAAGAAAGTCATTTTCTTTTATTTTTATATCAATCACAAATCTCTAAATCTCTTGTGCGGCTGGGACGCTACCAAGCCTCCACTTCTTGCTTGTTACTT
>CAXKVY010000402.1:0-34581 GCA_964058915.1 Tetropium fuscum
ACGGTTTCTTGAAAATAAACGGCCGTAGCATGCTTTTAAACAACTTTTTAGTCAGAGTTTCTACACGTATGTAAGGAAGCATATCTTTAACTTTTTTGTATATGTTGTGATGCTGATGATAATATAATTACATGATATAGGTACTACATTCAGGAATGCGCCATGTCTATAATTTGATTCCTTCACCTTCGAATCTATTTTATTTGCATTACGAGAGAATAATTTCAATGAAACACGCAGTTTCTTTGCTAATTGCGATCCAAATTACAAATGTACTAATCACAACAACGGTAGCTGGAAATACACTTACGAGATTATTTCATCTGCTGAACTTCATTGGGTTTAAAATATCCAGTCTTATAAATCGTAGTATAGCAGTATTAGTCCGGACGATCTATGTTTGCTGGCGACAAACCGACCCATAAGAAATTTTCTTGGCCTAATCTCTTAATTATCTCGGAAAATATGGATAGCAATCTTATAATAGATAAAATTTGTTTATTTTTAAATTTTCTACAAAAATATGCTATACCCAGAATCTTAAAGTAATTTTTTTTAAATCAGTTTTTAAATACATAGAATCTGCAAATAATAATGGAATTGTCGTGACTTTCCAAGATTACTTTTTTTTGTTAATAGGTAGGTATGTTCTCGGAAGCTGCCATGTGCGATAAATAGATTTTTATTAAAAAACAATTACACGATGAAGGTCGCCAAACTTTAAGAATAAGAAGAATAGGTGTTATGTATTAAATAACGAAGATGTTAGTCTTTGAAATATGTCTAATGTCTCGTCACCCTGTATAATGTATGTTAGCATAGAACAGGACCTAAAACTTATTCTTAATTATTGTAGAAAAATTGGCCTATTGCGAAGATATGAGTCTATTAGCATGGTACTAACTACTGCGATTTAGGTAACAACTAAAATATTTATGAGGATTATCTTGCATTCCTTTGTACGAACTATCTAAACGCATAGTTTCTTGTTTGACATCTAATTGCCAGTAACCTTAAATCTAACATCCGTCTAACACCAAATGCAGATGTAAAAAGCACTCTCCGGCTTCTTATATATAACACACGAGCGCAGAAACGTAGGCACTAGGAAGTAGTGCACTTGCCTGGAGCTTTGCGGTACAAACTAATCATTAGACAGACCATCCCAGAACTCGAGGCGGTTTGTGATGCTCTCGTTTTTGAAGCACACATCACCGGGTAATTTATGATTTTGCTATCAGTTTAGAGGACGTCTTAACATTAATTTATGGCTTCCTTTTAGAGAAAAATGGTTGCAGGATACAGAGTCACGAGAGTTAATTTTTAACACTTACCGTTAAATAATCGTTAGTGAAAGGTACCCAAGAAGATGTTTTCAACAAACATAATTCGCTATTTATAACTGGAAATATGATGTCATTGGCCAATTAAATTCGAAATTTTGATTAGCACGCTTGATTTATTGGAATATAAGGCGTTTTAAATTAGACTAGGACAATAAATCGCGAAAGCATATAATTAGGAAACGAATTTTTTGCATTGCATGTAGGTGTAAATATAGAGCTATAACCTCAGAGTAAATATGCTGAGATTATTTTAAATTTATTATGTCACCGTGTAACTGGACTTAAATGGCATTAAATATTACAGATCCCAGATTAAGAACTGGTTAACGCACTCTTTGAAATTCATGAAAATATCGATATTGTCAGCAGTTCATTTCTGCCTACTCTCAGAAAAGTGGATACTTCCTAAATCTTAACATATCTTCGACTATTAATATACCTTCTTATTTATATTAATATTGATTTATTTATTTATGTGACCAACGTATTTACACCTAGTTACAGATTATAATATAATAACATTTCTTAAGATTAAAATTGAACACTATAGATACACAGATAAAAAAATTGTAACAAACAAAACACGGTTTAGTTTTAATCCAGTCCATAGGCGCTAAAAATTTGCTTTTCAAAAGGTGGAGTAGTAAATATTTTTAAGATATTAAAACCTGGGCCAAAAAAAATGCAAATTTTAGACCTTTTTTACTGCCCGAACCACCATCTTTAACATATCTGTAACAAAGAACACAAAATTCAACCTCAAAAAACAAAAAACAAAATTTTTCCCATTTTTCCCAAAAACCAGTAACTCCATTATCTCCATTTGTCTAAATTGTATCTAGTTGCAAGTGCTTTAAATAAAATTAAAACTTATAAAATTCATAGGAGGTGATCGTCTAGGTATGAAACCCGCTGACAAGGTGATATATACAGTTTAATATAAAAGGTCTGGACTCACAGAGGTCTGGTCCCACAGACCTCTGAGGTTAGTTTTTTTTATAGCTACAAAAATATCCGTCCTAATACTTTCGCTGATATTCAAAGGATCTGTAATGATTTCATTCTGTATTACCTAATAATCTAAATCGTAATTAATTGCTTTATCAGATCTGATAAACCATACAGTTTGAAGTAAATGCCAATTACAATTTCGCTATTTCACGAGAAGAACTGATGTGAGTATCGTTTAGATACATTGCAGTTTCTGTTTGTATTAAATTCGTTTTATTATTTTGTTTTATAATATGGCTTAGATTTCATAGTATAATGATAGAGAATCTATATAATAACTAATGAACTGAAATGCTTATATAGCAATAACGATAAAATCGGAATACCTTATAAATTACGTACAGCTAGCGCATGTAGAGCACGAGGTGTGGACCACCACAGAGATGCGACCTATTGGACTGGGGAGCGGCCTTTCGATTCTTTCACTAGTGAAAGATGCGAACGCGCTCATATACAGATTATGAATGCTTCCAGCTAAGTACTTCTGACTTGTATTAATGGTAACTGCATTAATTGTTTTTGTGTATTAATTTCGGATGTTTCTCTTTGATATCATAATTTTCTAATTCCAATCAATTGGTACTTTCCAAGGATCCCTCTCAAATTAATTGCCTTAAGAGAGAGGTTCTGAAATGAACCGCTACAATTTGAAATTCCGTTGAGAATGGCGTTATCCAGAAAACAATGAAATACTTTGAGAGCTTTAAGGAATATCCTATTTTTTTTAGGTGAATACCTACTTCTTTAGCCGCATGAGAGTGATTTTTCATGGTCGCGTCACGACGTATTTTTTAACATTTTCATCTCGCAAGTGATATAAAGCATATGACATATATATGAGGGAGAGAGAGAGAAAGGAACAGAGATATCGAATGAAGCTTTGACTTGGGCAACGATCCCATACAAGTATTCTGAAGCGGAAAGCAATTTTGATATAATGAGAAACAGAGATAGCGAATGCAGCTTTGACTTGGGCAACGATCCCCCACAAGTGATCTAAAGCGGAAAGCAATTTTCAAGCGGAATAAAAGGATATCGCTTCAATGCGTATTTTTAATATTTATATCGAGAGATAAATTAAATAATATATAAAACTATTTCATATATAATACATAATAATTATTATTAAAGTTACTCTGACAGTTTTAAAATCAGTTTCAAAATTATTTCAAAAATATTAATAATCACAGCAAAAAATCTTAAATAAATTGGTAATTAACAAATCTCATCTTAAATGTTATCTTTTCGTATTATCGTATATCGGTCTGGCAGTCCGCATATATTTGCAGGCAATTTAACAAGTGAAATGTATTTGCATTTTGATTTGCCGGGGTACTGGAAAATGCTCGGTTGGTAACCAGAAGAAATATATTCCTACAGCACGACGGGTGCCCATCCCATTATTCCCTTATTGATCATATGTTATATATTAACAATGTCCCAAGCGGTGATTATTAAAAGCAGTTTAAAATTTTTGAAGTGAATACTTCTTTAACCGCATGAAGGTCGCGTCACGATGGATTTTATACCATTTTCGTCTCGCAAGTGAGATAAAGTATATGACAGATATGAGGGAGAGAGAGAGAAACAGATATAGCGAATGCAGCAATATTTATATTGGATGCATATCTGCGGAGCAAGAAGCCTTTGTACTTCAGAAATTGCATAAAATGTCACTTATTGACACTGCAGGACTGCTATATGAAACTGTGTTTGTTGAAGGTGTGTTTTATAATAATATGACAACAACAAATATTGATATGACAGATGGGTTAGCAAACAATGCAGTGGGAAAATTAGAGCATATTGATTGTGATGATACAGGTCAAGTCACAGAAAATCTAACCATGGGATAGATTTTCCGGATTCACCGAAAGTTGGTGAAAAAATTAGGAAAAAAGATGCAGGGTATGTAAACGCTAATCAAATTAGTATAATAGCTGTATCAATCCGTAGAAGAGTAACTAACAATCCATGCAAAACGATCACATACAAGTGTTCTAAAGCGGAACCCAATTTTGATATAATTTATAAACGATCGTGACAGAATCGGAATTAACCAAAATACAGTATCACTTATGCATATCCTGATGGATATATCTGGATTGGGCTTTCGAATCTGATCCAAATGGATGATGATCTTTTTGCGGAGGATGCGTCCTTACTGCTTCACTTTCTTCGTGAAAAAATCGGCTTAGATATGAATAACGACCGGAACATTGACACGACTAAATCAGGAACAACGATTGATGCTATATTCCATATTCCATAAAGCATAATTCCATAAAGCCAATATGTACAACACCTCTCTCTCTCTCTCTCTCCTCGCCTCTCTCTCTATCCATCTCTCTCCCTCTCTCACTCTATCAACGAATCGGTCAAGAAGTATTCACTTCTATCCTGTGCTGTACGCGGATCTTTTTAAATAAATATATATAGATTTTATTATTTTTCTTAGAGTTTATTTAAGTTGAACAATCACTAATATAGCATAATTGTTCAAAATTTAGACAATAACGGATCTTTGGATAGTTATATCCTCGGTTATATCATTAAAATTGTGTAAATGTGAATTGTAAATTGAAAATGCAATAAATAAACTTTTGATATAAACAATATTGAGATTCGGGCATATTTTTTTATATTAGAGACATTCTTTCTTACACAAGCCAAATGTTCACCCTTACATATAATAGCCCTACCATCTGCATATGAAATCATTTGTCTCGATAGGTTACATCAATTAATTACGAATATTAAAAAGAAGTATTGGCAATAGAACTGTATCCTGCGGGATGCATATAGTTATAATTTCCACCTTAAGCTTTAGCACTGTACCACTGATAACCATGTTGTCTAATTTAAATTGAATTAAGTTCTATAAAATAAAACTACTGCTTTTAATTAAAATACATGCATTCGAGGTGTTGTACGTCAGAAATTATTAATGACATGGAGAAATAAAAAGATTATGGAGTTACTTTGATTAATAAATTATCAGCTGGAAGTTGTCCGGCACGTTCGTATCAAATCACAGTTAGACTAAATTATTAAATGCCCGAAACAGGTGAAGTAAATATTTTACATTTTTAAAAATTCAGATTGTAGTAATTAATTGTAGATTGATTGCAGTAATTATACATATCAACACGTTGTAGCTAGGTATTTGTATATTTAAAACATAAGGCGTTTTTATCTGGACAGCTCCTTCTGCTATTCCACCGAACTGGTGTCATATTTTGGCTGGGAATTGATAATTTATAGAGTTTGCCTATGGCAGGGCATCTGTTATTTTTGGCAAAACGTTAATCATGGGAAATCAGACACGAAATAAAATGGCACTGCAAATGAATGAAAGAATTAAGAATACCAGGAAAGTTAAAATTTATGATCAGGGATACTGTTATTAGGTATTTAGGTAAGTACAACTTTGTATTTATTTTTTGTTTCATTTGTAGTTTTTTGCATTACATTACATTTGTGTCATTCTTTCATTTATTTGCTAGATCGAATATGTGACTCCTATAGAAATTTCTTCATGCACGATATTTTGGTAAACTAAAAGATGCCAATATTTCTCCGATACTTGTACAAGGTGTCCCGTAATAACATGTACAACGGAAGACTAAAGATTCCTGGACTCAAAATAGATAGAATAAGACTAATTCACCGGTATCCTAAATCGCTTCGTTTGGCCCCTAGATGGCCTCAAAGTTTGTAAAAATAAAATTAATTTCGTAAATAACTGGAATAGATATTAATAGATTTTGATTATTATTGGGGTGTGGACTTTTACTCTCGATTTGGTGAATTAGTCTTATTCTATATATTTTGAGTCCAGGAATCTGTAGTCTTCCGTTGTACACGTTATTACGGGACACCCTGTATAGGTTTTGTCAAGTTTTTAATACTATGGTGATGAAATCCATAGCTTATAGTCCGGGAGATAGCAACCTTTTTAACAAGTAGCATTAGTAATCGTGAAATACATTTTAATCATGAGCTTAGGAATGGTACAAAGTAGAACTGGCGTCAGCCACGCAGATCGCGTAGGGTTTGATAGTAGGCGGGAGCGGGAACTAATAATAAAAGTTCAAAATCAACTGGCATTAGTAATCGTGAAACTTATATGTATATACATTATTTAAAATTACTTAGGCATATTTACAGTTGTCAGTCGCTATTCTGAGCCCCAGTGATTAGTACCATTAGCAGTACTAAAATTTTTGTAGGTGATAACTAAGACCATGAAACACCTAAAAATGAACGTCGTAACGGCAACTGTGGAAAGTTCGTCAGCTATGCTCTCGAAACGGCATCTTTGATGGCCCAGCTGATGGATTTTCCATCACTGTAGCTTTGGTTGACGTTCAATTTCATGTTTATCAGTGTGTTAAATATAGCGTACATTGAATTCAGCAGTTTGACTGTATTCTTCTCTACATCCTACACAAATGTTTGATCCATCTTCATAACTGGAAGAATCGTCATAAACAATTGCAAGTTCATCATCTTCATCTGAAGGTTCGAAACGCATTATTTCTTTTTCTTTTCAATTTTTTTTTCAGTTTTTGATTTGATTTCACCACATTTTGAATTTTTGGCCTTTTTTCCTTTTGCTTCTAATTTTTTTTCCTTTGATGTTCTCGTTGCTTGTTAAAACGGACGCAAGTTGTTTGTTACGTTTTCTTGCGGTTTCCACAGCATTGGAGATATTTGCTCCAGCATATTACTAGGGGTAGGCTCTTCTTCAGACTAATTTGAACAACCTGGCTGTGGTGAAATTGACCTATTCCTACGTCGTGATGTCACTTGATGGGTTTTTGTATGAGATATATTATGCAAAGGATGACGGGATTGTGTCATCCGAATTAAATTCATGAACATTGGAAGTTTTATTTAAGTATTTTTTTGTCAACGGTGTTTGAATTAAGTACATTTCAAAAGAAAACGTTTTATTCATTCATAGTACAGGAATAATATGAAAGTTCTTATTCTTCTTCAGAACTATCGCTTTGTCCCTCGGAACTGTTTCACTTTCGTCTTCTGAACTGTCGTCACTGGAACTTCCAATGGGTTCATTCTCGTGTAAGCTTTCCTCATTTTCTGTAAATTTATAAAAAACTAGTTATAAATTATTGTACCTAACGTAATCATCCATGAATATAAAAATACTCAACTAAAATACCTGTAGAATCTTCGTTTGAAACTGTTAATCTATCTAATGTTGACGGTAATTGTTTACCCTCGAACCATTTAAATGTCAAGTGTCCGTCTTCTTCTTTCCATCCGCATTCGGTTGGTGAAAGGAGAGATGGAATTGTTTTATGAGCACGACTCCATAACTCTGCTATATATTTAGTCCTTAAATAATGTACAAGCGAGGGATACCAGACCCCTCTAGCGGTCAGTTGCTACTACTCATCAGACATTACTAAGTAAAGTCTTTGACAAGCAGCGTCCTGCAATGCAGGCACCTAGAGCAGCGAACCTAGCCAAAAGTAGGCTATAAACAACATACAGAATGGATTTACAGGTAACAACTACACAGAGAACTAATATTCCTACCTGTATTGAATTACACCTGCAAATCCGATAAGATAGCTATGGTCATTCACCAATACCTCCACCAGGTGTAGACCAGTTTCGAGCTGTTTGGCTCTCATCAGTACACCGTAGGTAGAGGAATTAATGAATGACCAAAACTATCAAAACAGTCAAGCAGACTAAGCAGTAGTGTGCAAGCGAGGGATACCAGACCCCTCTAGCGGTCAGTTGCTTCTACTCATCAGACATTACTAAGTAAAGTCTTTGACAAGCAGCGTCCTGCAATGCAGGCACCTAGAGCAGCGACCCTAGCCAAAAGATTTACAGGTAACGACTCCTTAAATAATGTTGATAGAGCTCTCTTGTACATGGCAGTAGCATAGAACCTTCCAAATTTAATTTCAATTTTAGATCATCGTTTTTGCCTACTTTGTACGTCTTCTTAAAAGTTGCGACTCGTATTAAATTAACATCGTTAATTCTTGGTAAAGCGATACATGCTACAGAACGCGATACATACTACAGATGAATTCTTGTATTATTTTAAAGTTATTTTCTATATCATTAGGTGTTATTACAGCAGAAATTTCAACGAAAGCTCTGACATATGTTGGAGATTATCGTAGTATTTTGAATGGGTTTTTTCCGCTCTTATAAAATGATGGATTATAATCGCACCCACTGAGTGAATGAAAGGCTGGTAACGCCAAAGATAGGTCAGATCTTAAATGATTGTATAATTTAGATAGATGTACCTTCCTCAACTTTTAATATCAACAAACATACTTATTTGGCAATACTTTGGAGTATAGTGCATGCTGCTTAGCATTATTATCATGACAGCTGTGTATGAACATCGATTGGTTACGTGGACACCGACGGGTAGTGTACCTACATACGTGTAATAGGTACTATTTTTCTCCTACAACTCCTCATCTGCAGTTTTCATCATCTTGCTATCTATTACTTCATACTTGTAACATTCTTCATAGCTGACAAATAGTTTTTTCCGGTTAAAAATGGTACCATGTAATCGTTTTGTGTGTTCATTATCCTTTATTGAAGGATATACATAACGATCAAATATTATTGTGACGGTTGATGCACTACTTAGTGTATATTTGAGGTAACTTCTTCTATATCTTGTCGAAGGCAAGAGGAATTTATTTAATGGAATGCGAGTCTAATCTGTCATAAATTTTCACTTCACATCTGTCTGGTTCATATTATTCATGTACTGTGAATGAATAAAACTTTTTCACTTGAAATATACTTAATTCAAAAATCGTTGATCAAAAAATACAACTTGCAATGTTCATGAACTTTATTCTGCATGTCGTAAATTTGTTGGTATTATTTCATTTAACACACTGATACACATGAAATTGAACGACAGCCAATGCTACAGCGATGGAAATCCCATCAGATGGAGCATCAAGGATGCCGCTTCGAGAGCATAGTTGACGGACTTTCCATAGTTGCCGTTACGACTGACGTTCATTTTTAGGTCTCTCATGGTTTTAGTTATCACCTACAAAAAATTCAGTGCTACTAGTGCCGTTCCCGCCCACTATCAAACCCGACGCCGCGCCGGCTATACTTTGTACTATACCTAAGCTCTTGATTAAACTATATTTTACGATTACTAATGCTACTTGTCAAAAATATTGATGCCTCCCGGACTATTACGTACATAAAATATAAAAAACCACCATAGTTTCATTAATCACTCTCCATTTTCAGTATTTCATAGTCAATATTTTCAGTATTTCATAAATATTCCAAATAAGTATTAAGTTCATCATGTCTATATCCAACAACTACAAACGACACGTCAATTTTTGCTTGATAACTCAAGAAGTAATATTATCCCGATCACCTAATTATAATCGAGCCTTCAGCAATATAAAATTCCATGCGAGAGTATAAGTAACTTTCTCCATTGGCGCATAAATATTATAATAAGTAATGTATACAATTTTAACTGGAGCATGCGATTGTTGAAGATCCTCTTGCGTCTTGTGCAGTGTCAAACATGACCATTGTAGCAGCTACGACTTATTGTTAACCCGGGAACGGGAGTTAATAATGGCTTTTAAAGAGAATCTTGAATGAAACGAGCCACTCTCACTCGGTTGAAAGCGAGAATGTTATTGTTGTTGTTAATAAAAATGCAAAATTCTGATTTAATTCGGACTCACTTTTAAAACGTTATATTTCAAGGTGAAAAAGAAGGCGCTATTTACTTATGTTTACCAAAACATATTAACTTGGATACCTTTTAAAATGAGTATCGTCTTGACTTGGTCGATGTCTGGTTTATTTTATGACAAGTGAAAAAAGATAAAAAGATAAAAAGGCCTATTTTTACATGAAATAACAAGACTCACCTTCATATATATATATATATATATATATATATATATATATATATATATATATATATATATATATATATATATATATATATATATATATATATATATATATATATATATATATATATATATATATATATATATATATATATATATATATATATATATATATATATATATATATATATATATATATATATATATATATATATATATATATATATATATATATATATATATATATATATATATATATATATATATATATATATATATATATATATATATATATATATATATATATATATATATATATATATATATATATACTGGTCCACAATTTGTAAGGATCAAAAATGACTTTTCTTATATAGCAAGCATATAGAATTATATAGAAGCAAATATAATATAGAATTCTATAATAACAATATGATCGTAAAGTGTAAAATAATAGTTAATTGTAAAAATTTTCTGGCATGATTTCGAGCGATACTGGTACATATGCACTAATAATTCAATATTACAGATAATAAAAGGTAGCGAGACACTATAAAAGTGTAATGATAATATTGTAAAATATACAAATTTTAAATATAATTCACAATATAACCAGATAGGGACATATAATAATCAGTAAACATAATTATAATAAAATACAGACAAATTACTATAATCCATTGACAGCTAATGTCACAGCAAAAACATGCTAGACGACGACAGCAAATCAACCTGAAATTGGAAACTAAATAAGGACTAATTAATTCAAATATTATAAACAGGTAGTCAAAATATTAAATTGTGAATATATGTAAAGAACATTTATATTTATAATAGGAGTTTCTTGATAAAATAATAACAATAACAGTGAAATAAACATTGAATGTATTAACCAGAACTGCCAAACTTTGAACTCTGAACTTTGCCAAACTACCTGGTACCTACATACGAAAAAACATTACAATATATCTAGTATACAGGTAGAGATCAAAGACTCTTGCTGAAAAAACAATTTTGTTAATTAGCAATGAAAAAAACAGAAAGAAGAGAGGATAGTGAAATTATGTTACAAACTTTTCATCTATAACTAGTAGTTAAAATTGGGTTAATTTAAATTTAATTACTCTTTAGAAGTAAAAAGCAGTTTCAAATGATGGGAAATTGCTACAAAAACAGAGACTACGTACGCAAAGGTACCATTTCACTCTAATAGAGCTAGCTTATTAAAAACAACGAATTCGAAAAAACCAAGTGTCATGAACTTTTAACCAATGATAATAAGTACTTACCATATAAAATTTCATGCAAATTTGACTGCAATATTATTTAAAATTTCCCATTGTAAAAATACTGTTTTTCTCATAATCTTTCAGGATTATTTCTATTTCTTTGTATAAAAAGTACTGTGCTTTTAAAATTATTTCATGAAGCTGCCTACTTCTGCATTTCTTAAAATTATAATAAATCTGTATATCTTAACGTCTTGTTGGAATGTGTGTACTGAGTTGTATCAACAACGTTCCAGAATCGACTACAGAGATAAGACTAATATGCTACAGTTTGACTAAGGTAATGAGTTTAGTCAGGGTAAGATATGAGCATAAGGTACTATAAACATTTATGTAATATATTAAAATATTTAGGCGTTCAACAATTAAATATATTTTTTTAAATTAACATAAAATACAAATAAAATATAAATGCTCTCAACTTTCACAATCTACTATAACAAACGTCTAGCCTAACTAACGTGAGGCTAGTTGCAATAAGAATTAACAAAATGTATATATGTATATATTGTATATATGTATGTATGTATTGTTTATGTTATTCTTAACAGTGTAAGAAATCGAGCGTTTCTCTATGATGATTTTTCACCAATCAATTTAGTCTCAATTTTATACGTAACTCCGCCACCGCCGCGCCGTGGCCATTAAGGGTGGAGACACCTACACCAAGCTACACATATAGCCAAAACAAGTGTTTAGATAAATATAAATAGCGATAAGAAAGATTTAGTGTTTTTGCGATCAGTGAGTTGTGATCACTCTTAGCCCGGGGCAATATAAAATCCTCTTGTATACACGAACACGTGCTGCGGAAAGAGACAGGTTCAAAATCTGCCTGGAGCCTATGCATTCCGGTTGATTAAAACCGGAGCGGAGAATAGTAAGCAAGTATACTTCCTTCTTTTGCTTACGGGCATATTATTTATGAAAAGGCCGGAATTAGAGCAAGGTCATTGGCCGTGTACCTCAATTGAACGGTATTGCAGCACGCTAATGTCTTTCAAATATCTCTCTACTTACTTCGGCGCGCGACAGGCGACTTAACCTCTTTCATCCGGTGGATTTTTATTCGAAATATGTATGCCTGTTTTCACACATTTTCTTGGAGGCACACTTCCACGCCGTGAAACAAGATGACCTAGATTATCACATCCGTACTATTGTACCGTTTATGTAATTCATATTTTAAATTGGCAAATAAATCTTCAATTTGCCCCTTGCCCCAAATCAGATATCCAGCATTGCTCAATTCACTGCCGGTATGCTTCAGAAACCAATTTTTGGACTACTGCTGTTCTGTTTGTTATATATGCTTCGTGCTTATAAATATAAACTTGGCGGACATTTTAATCAAAAATATCATAAATATTATACATTTTGGCTTGTGGTTAGTTGTGGTAAGTAAATAATGGCCGACGTGTTAACCCTGGATTATATTTAAGACTGACTTATTTTGACACATTTATGATGCACAGTGTATTAAAGCCCGGAATAATGTAAAAAGACCGGCTTTAATTATGGTCACCAATTGCAAGGGCTTAAGACGAAGCTTAAAGTTAAGTCTAGTCACAAATAGGTTACGTTTCATTATTTTAAGAAAATGGTAAGCATTATTACGTATTTTTGGAGTAAATACTTCTTTAGCCGCATGAGAGTGATTTTTCAAGGTCGCATCACGACACATTTTATAACATGTTCGTCTCGCAAGTGATACAAAGCATATGACAGATATGAGGGAGAGAGAGAGAAACAGAGATATCGAATGCAACTTTGACTTGGGAAACGATACCCAACAAGTTGTTCTCAAGTGGAAAATAATTTTGATATAATGAGAAACAGAGATAGCGAATGCAGCTTTGACTTAGGCAACGATCCCCCACAAGTGTTCTGAAGCAATAAGCAATTTTGATATAATTTATAAACGATCGTGACCAAATCGTAATCAACTAGAATACAATTACTTTTGAATAAAATTACTTATGCATATCCTGCTGGATATATCTGGATTGGGCTTTCGAATCTGATCCAAATGGATGATGATCGTTCTGCGGAGGATGCGTCCTTCCACTACTTCACGTTCTTCGTGAGAAATTCGGTTTAGATATTAATAACGACCGGAACATTGCCACGACTGAATCAGGAATAACGATTGATGTTATATTCTCGAGAAATCTACACCATTTAGAATTATGAACATATGTGTCACATTTCAATTACCATAACTCCAATATGTACAATACCTCTGTCTCTGCCTCCTCTCTCTCTATCTCTCTCACTCTCTCAACGAATCGTAAAGAACGATATCATACGAATCAAACGAACAGTAAAGAAGTATACACTTCTATCACGTGTACTGTGCTGCACGGGGATTTTTTTATCCTCAAGTGTAACCCGTCAGCCTTTATTTTCAATTATGTGTTTTTTTGCAATTAAGGATAAAAGGAGCTCTTTTTCCTCGGGAGTAAAGTTGGAACAACAAGTTCGCGTCTTATTTTCATCTGCCATAATTTGCTACATAAATATTAAAGTTGTACCTTTATAATTTACGTATATTGATATATATCTTCGCCTCTTTTCCAGGTATCATTAAATAAATGTTGGATGTTTTGGTATGGTGTAACAGTAAAACAGCGACATCAGTATCTTCAGAAAATTTTATTTCCAAGTGTTGGAAAAGCAGTATTAGTGACTTAAATGGACAAATTTGAGAAATTAAATTTTGCGACTAAAGTTTATCCACTATAACTTTTTTACTGTTTATGCTATCGCAACAAATAAAAAAGCGGTATATTACGTATTTCTCAAAAAAAATGTACCGTTAACGAGTTATAAAATTATTTGCTTTCTCGAGGAAAAACGTGTACCTATATTGAACAATTTTTGAATTCATTATATACACTGAACTCCATTTACAGTGATCCAACGAACTTTAGGGTCAAATTTAAGTTCCGTAAATTTCGAACCCAGTGACCTAGAATAATGATGTTTTATTGTATAGGTCTATCGTTCTAGCAAAATAATAGATGTTGTGTACGCCTCCAGTTTGTTTATTTTAAGAGATACAGCGGATTTAGTAGAACCAGGAATTAGTAGATGCATACTAATAGAACTGGCATACTAATAGGCTGTACTAATAGAACGAGAATGATGGGACTTCTTTCCTGTTGCAGCATAATCCATGGGCTTCATTTCTGTTTTTGATTTGTTTCATAAACTCAGCATTTTAAGAGATATGAATGTTTTCGTAAACCACTGTTTTTGAAGTAAAACAATCTCTCTTAAAATTTTGTTGAAATAATGTCAGGTGGCTTTGGAAAAATTGCTTTATTCGTCAAATTTAAAAAAATAGACTAGTTTTATAATTCTCACCCTAAATAGCGGAATAATAGCACGTTTATCAATAGATCAATTATATCAGGCAGTTGGTATGTTACTTAGTGGAAGCACTCAAAGAAACGTGGTAGCATTTTTGTGTGTCAGTCATAGTGATATAAATCGTGCAAGACATCAATTAAATAACGTTCATTTTCGCCATGGTGGAGGTCGTGTTCGAAAAACAACTGCTAGAACTGATTAATTTTCTGGTTAATACATTTCATTACCAGAACTGTTGGGGCCTCAGAATTATTAGAATATGTCCGAGAAGTGAATAATGTAGACATATCCCAAAATACAGGTCGAAGGCGATTACATGAAGTAAATTTGAGCACAAGACGACCAGCTAGACATCCCACGTTATCAATTGAGCACATGAGGAATCGTTTATATTTTTTTAGTCGCCTTAATTCACCAAACTATGAATGCAGAAAAGTACCTAAATCAGGCTTTACGACCTATTATGTTACCCTTTGCAATTCAGAGAAGACCTAACTTTAGTTATGTAGATGATAACGCAAGACCACATCGAGCTAGAATTATAAATAAATGTATTGAAGAAAATGAAATTCCTAGATTAATATGGCCTTCCCGATCACCGGGCCTCAATCCAATTGAACATATTTGGGCTATTCTTGGGAGAGGTTAAAGGAATCATCTTCGAATCTTAACGAATCGGCTAACGCCATTATGGAAAAGTGCCTCTGGTGAGTCAATATGTTATTGACAATTGCATAAATAGCATGACAAGGCGTTGCCAGGCTGTAATAACGACAAGAGGAGGTGCAACAAGATATTAATAAATAGTAGTTATTTCATTCTCGTTTCCTGTTTATATGTTTTGGTGTATGTTTTTTATTTCTATAGAATTAATTTAAGTTACTAGGTGTTCCTTAAAAATTCATAACCTAATATGTCACATGCCGTTATTAAAATATTAATTAATTACATTCATTATTTCAACAAAATGGAGAGGGATTTTAAGATTTATTTAAAGATTTTAAGAGACATTTTTTTTACTCCAAATACAGATTTACGAAAACCTCCATATCTATTAAAATACGGGTTAAAAAAAACAAATCAAAAACAGAAATGAAGCCCATGAATTAGGCTACAAAAGAACTTCCATAATTCTCGTTCTAATAGTACAGCCTGTATATGCATTTGAAATTTATGAAAAAAACATAGTTCTACTAAATCCGCTGTATCTCTTAAAATAAACAAATTGGAGACGTACACAATATATATTATTTTGCTAGAATGATAGAACTATACAATAAAAAATAATTCATAGTTCTAGGCCACCGGGTTCGAAATTTACTGCAGCTTAAATTTGGCCCTAAATTTCGTTGGTCCACTTCAAATGGAGTTCAGTGTATTTGTCGTATTATTGTTTGACCAACTTTCCATATTGGTGAAATAATTTTATTAATGTATGATATATAAGAAAACCCATAATATTACTATTTTTGTAACTAGAATATTTACACATGGCATCTTGCCATATTGAGATATACATCTCAATATGATATATATTTATTATTGCTTGCCATGATTAATCAGCATATCAGCATATTATTCAACTGAAAATCTGCCAGAATATTAATATTATTACGGCTTATAATCAGAAATTACTACTACGAAGAATACGTTCATTGAAGATATAAAACCTATAAACGTTTCGTTTCAATTGCGTCATATTTGCTTCCTGTAGATTATATGACAGCCACTGATTTGGAATACCAACGATTTTAATTTAATTTGTTAATTGATCAAGTCACGCTTTTTATTAATGATTAAATATTTTATAGCTATTCGAAATAGAATATAAGTAAAACGCACCTAGCGGAGAAACTAAGAACTAATTTACTATGCCTCTCAAGCATTCACATACATTTGATCAGAGAACACAAAAGATCAGATGTTTTAGGTAATCTAACCTAATTTTCAGTGACATGCAAATGTTTATATTTGTATTTATAATAAATTTAATAGCTAAATTAAAATAAAAAAGTTACTTACTTATATTCTTAATGAAACCTGAATATTAACCTAAGTACCTAAAATAATGGATATCAATGAAGGACGAAGGAAACGATAACCTGAAAAACGTAACATTTTTATAACGCATTGTTACAATAATCACATGTATTTCCACAGCTTCAGAAATGTAACGAAAAATGTCTATCAATGTTGTCACTACTTAAAAAATTTATATTATTTACACTAGCCAAGAAATCTCTTCTGAAAAACAGGAAAAATCCCATATGAACACATAGGAAATCAAACTGGCTGGCGTACTGAATCTTCAGTGAAACTAAAGCCGACTAGCGCGGCGTATCGTTCTGTGTATACGTGAACAATAATTAAGGAAATGGACGTATAGTAATAACTAATCTCATATTCATCATCGTTGTTATTGTTCAAGTCGTTATCTACTTCTAAACGAACGATCTATCAATAAAACGTAATTTATTGTCTCGTAATATATTATATTGTACTGGAATGCTCCTGTACATGGTACATACATCCTGTCGTAAGACTATTAATATGTGTAAGAATTAACGTAGCTGTTTTTATATGACTTTTTGTGGAATAGATGAATGACTTACACGGTACCGAGTGGGAGGTTTTATAATACGGTAAATATAAGTTATTATAATTGTTAAAAATACTCCCTGGAAGTAAGTGCTATTAACGTCTCAGCAATCAACATTAGTAGTTTTCATGAGATTATTGATTTCCTTGTTAATGAGATACCTCATACTAACCCTGTTCATAATTTCATTTCAACAATTATATGAAATATTCATGACATTTGCAGAGCTAATGAAGTTAAAATTATTACCTACTGATTATTATTAGATTTTAGTAAAGCACCTGTCATGATCGACCATAATATTATTGCAATTTTTGAATATTCTTCTAATTGGAGAGAAATATTTCAATTCAGGGTACATATAACTTCGCTTTACTACATAATTAAACAGCGAAGGATAAGGTCCTCAAGGTAATTGCTTGAGAATGTTTTAATTTTTAAAACATACTTGATTCTCATAAATATGCAAATGATACTCGTTTATTTTTATTATAACTTCTTCTAAAATGTATTGCACTGCTGCTGAAAACATTCAGATCTTGTAAGTATGTATATGTTACTTCGGGTAAAATAATGCGAAACTAAGCCGGGTTGTTTATAAGTAAAAATGAATATGTTTGAACGTCCAAAATTTTCACACTTAAAGTAAAAGTTTATGTTCATAGGAATACCACATGGTATAAATCCAGTTAAAAAACTTCTGTAAATGAAGAAGCAAGTTCAGGCATCAATTTGGTTACTGTAAGTTGGATATCCACATTAATGGCCGATCATGTGTGAATATTGTAAACCCACCTCCAAAAATATAGGTCCTGAATATCTTTAGGGCCCATACGATAGATGAACCCTAAAGAACTGAACTATTATTAAAACGTAAAAGTTAATTTAATATGAGGAGCTTTTTTCCAACCGCAATAGCTCCACATATTTGAAGTCCAAAAACATTAGTTTTCAAACTGGAACTGGTCCACTTCCCTTATCACAACATAACAAGTCCAATAACCTCAGTAATATCGCAGTTCTGTAAGAAGTTTCATGGTGTCAACATCGTCTTTCATATTTATTTTCTTTAAAATAAATAAGAGTGCACTATGCATGACGAAAAAATTGAATGCCGAAAATATTGAAGAGGGGGGATAGTACGAAAGAATGAGCGGTGATTTTAGCGAGGTTCTATTTTCTATTTCTTCCATGTTTATATTGCGTTCATTAGGTAGCAGTTATGCTACTAAAGATTTAAAATTGGAAAATTAGAGACATGTCTGTGAGCACAGACAGAAATTTAAATGCAACGAAATACCTGTGACATCAAAGGATGTGAAAAATTAAATCTTTAGTTATAAAAATAAAATTTATCAGAATTCTAGACTAGCCAATTTAATTCAAGTAAACATACGAACACCTCGCGCCGCCGTGAACGAAATAATGCTACTACGAATAAACCGGGGAATTGTGGAATACGTGAATTAAGTGTCTGCACAGAAGAACTGCTAAACATAAATTCACACAGGAACAAACTTTATTTCGTACAGCAAGACGTATACAAATGTAATGTTATCAAATGTCATGAAATACGTAGGTAACATAACGATTAGATTATGTTACGAAATGTGTAAACAAGGTTAATGTAAATATAATTTATAAAGTATACAATGTCATAACTCGTGGAATAAATGTGGAATCTCTGGAAAATCTGTAATCTCTTCTGATAAGGGGAAAGCTGTTAATAAGCTTTTGAAAGAGAGTTTCGGAGCTGAATGTTGCGCGACCACATTAGAGAGAATGTACAAGAAAGCATGGAAGAGGCACTGTGTGTTTGTTTAGTGCCATAAACTGAGCTCAGACTATAATGATTTTCTACTATTCTGTTTTTTATATTGCCATAGTCTGATTACTTAATTAAAAAATGACCTACCCGCATTGCGTTGTTTCTGAATTCTGAACAAGAATTTCCCTTTCCAAAATGAATGTCCTATTTTTTTGTCAAAACGCAACAAATTCAAACAGCTTAATTTTTTTTCTGAAAGTAAAATAATGATGTTTCAGAAATTCCTTGCAGACATGTCTAAATAATTATACCAAAGTTTAAAATATAAAATAAAAGCTCATAATAAGTATTAGAGGCTGTACGCATTTTTTAAATCTTCCTCGAAATTGGTTAGGCGGGCATATTGTAGCTTGAAAAACCCTCCTCATAAATTGTTAACACAATAGCCTAGATTATGAACTGACTACTTGCAGAATTCCGTCTAGATGGAAAGCAGACTCTGAATGGTCTTTCAAACCGACTTATTGCAAAAAAGGAGTAGATTCTCAATTCGACTATATGTTTTTTTTTATATGTTCGTTACCTCAGAACTCCGTCGTTTATAAATCAATATTAAAAACTCTTTTTTTTATTGGAAAAGGGGTGTTTTCAAGAGTCACATTTTAATTTTATTGGCAATGGACCTTGGATTCCGAAGATATACCAGGGAACTCACCAGATTGTTAAAAAATATGGCGAATGCGCAGGTTACATCCCTAATTTATAGATGTTTTAATTATTTAAAAAAATACTTACTATCGGATCAAATTGTGAAGCAGCATATATATATATATATATATATATATATATATATATATATATATATATATATATATATATATATATATATATATATAAGAAGATACACCCGTTATGTATCTGGACGTATATACGGAAACGAATCATTTAGAGGTTGTACGTACAAGTTCTTTCGTCTTTATTGAGGCTCTTCAGAATGATGTACGATTTATTTAATTGGTAGTTTATACTTGAATTTACTATCAATACTTATCATTCTCACAGTGACACTTAGTCATTAGTTTTGATCGAGAAATTTGTATTCCCAGAACATATTGATGTATATAAAAAAATGTACTAAAAAGTAACGAATAATTAAGTTATTCTACTACTATTACTACTTGGAATACAATCAATTTGTTAGGCCAATCAATTTATTAGAATACAATTCATTTATTATACAATTATTGTTATTTTTCGAGTCGGTGCCAGCCAAGGTTTACAAACTTATAAGGAATTGGGGCTGGCATCGACTCCAAAAATAACAATAATAAATCAATAATAAAGATAAATTGATGGTATTCTAATAGATTGATTGGCCCAACAAATTTATTGTATTCTAAGTAGTAATAGTACCAGAATACCGTAATTATTTAAAACTTTTTACTGCATATTTTTAGAATAGATTTCATTGAGGTCGGTTTTGTTTTTTTTTGCTAAAAATACTTTCCCTCAGGAAGATCCATATTTTTAGAGTTTCTTGAATAAAAGCATTTATATTTCGTACCTTGAATTCTCCATTTTGTATTGCATTTGCTAAATCTTCCGGATATACAGAAACTAAATAAATAAATACATGAATTCTTGGCTATCACTGGTCTACGTGAGCGAGCCCGACGATATACAATATTATTAGTAAATAATTGTTATTGTAAAATCCCGTTATTATTATTACTATTACTCGAGATATTTTTGATCGTGCAAAAACGGACAATGATCGAGTGATTCTTGCGAATATTTTACTTTGAAAAATGTGTAAAAACGGTAATCTCGATCCTCCACTTGCACCGGCCTGAAGCCGGCAGTGGTCATGTCGTTAAGTGAAGTCACGCCGGGTTCCCCGTGCCGTCGATGTGGAAGTCATGACCAGTGGTAATTAATTAAACCTCAGGCAGGTACTGGCCACCTTCGAGCACTAGGAGAGAGGTAGGGAAAGGGCTACTCTCATTTTTTCAAAGGAAAGTTGGTCTAATATTACAAGCTGTCGATGATATCCATTGTGTTTTTAATGATGTATGAGCTAATGACCTTGAGTCGGAATTAAAACACCTGACTGGTAGAGTTTTGGACTTATCCTGCTTGTAGTTTATTATTTTCGACGTTTCAATATTTGAGCAAGAATTAGCAATCGTCTTCAGGTGATTCTGAGAAATTAAGAAGCTGTTCAGTATGTGTATACTATATATAGATACTACACCGTATATGGATGAATATACATATGTATATAAATTCCAGATTGGGTTCTAAGTTTGGCGGAATCACCTAAAGATGGCGCTAAAGTTATTGAGGGTAGACTGAGTCAACATCAGTATTTAAATATATTGTTATACCTGGTGTAATTCCATACAATACCAAAAACAGAAAGGAACCAAAGAAGAGTGTTTACCATAATAAATGAAAATACGAAAAGAGAATCCGATTACTGAGGAGAACGAGATTACTGAGGAGAATGCGAAAATAAAATGATGGTGGACTAGTTATATTTTATGCGCTTCCATGATGTGAGTATCAAATGAAAAGGTTTGTTGAGAAGAAAACTAAAATAAAATGACGTCACTCTAAATCCAATATGACAGACTTTCGAAGATCACGGACTAGTTATTGTTTGCATTTCCATGATATGGATATAAAATGAAAAGGTTTGCTGAGGAGAATACGGAAATAAAATGACGTCACTCAAAATCCAATATCGCGGACTCCCAAAGATGGCAAGACTACGTTTTTTATGTACCCCCATAATATGGACAAAAACAGAGTGTTTAATGCGCAAGAAAAAGTTTTCTATCTCGCGGAAAGTGGAAATTTTATTTAACAAGACTACTCACTAGATATATATATCACCTTTCTTCACTTTTAAAATAATCTCGTATTATTCTCTTATATTTTAATAAATTATCGAGTCATATTTTACTAAAGTATCGAGTTCTGAACTTATAGACAGTTATGGTAAAGGATCACAAATCATCCTTTATCAAAAAGCATAAAAAAGCGAAGCAGCTTTTACCAAAAAGCACTTTCACAAAAAAAAGCCGTGTAACAGTTATGCGATATTCCAAGAGTTCAATATAATAAACACTGTATTTCTACTTCTATAATATTACTGAAGGCTGTTAGTGCTCTAATTAGTGAAAGATATTATTAATGCTGTGTAAAGCTGACTAGCTATAGCACGTGACCATAAAAGGACATCATCAATTTATTTATAATTATAGCACATGTACAAGAACCAGATAAAAGATGAAATGCGATCTCGAAGAACAAGGAAATCTCGGCATAGATATAGTTAATTAATCATCGCGACAAAAAAATTAAGCATCGATAATTAATAATTAAGCTCATTAAAGATAATGCAACATGTTTTATTTCTTGTTATTATTACTTTTTGAATATGGCCTCAACCTTTTAGTTTATAATCTGTAAGGTTCATATTTTTGAAATAATTTTTGGTGTATTTTTTTGCTTCTTTCGAAGGCGATGTATGTCAAACTATTTGAAATCCTCTGAAATGACACACATATCGATTAAAAAAAAATTCAGCCCAAAAAAATTAGGAGAAGGCCAACTAACTTGCATTCCTTGAAATTATCCTTTTGCCAAACTATTTTTGAATCACGTCGATAGTGGTATTAGCAGTGTGACATGTGGCACGGTCTTGTTGGAACCACATATCCTCCAAATAAATTTGACTAAAGTTGGCCATAAAGAATATGTGAACAGCAATCGGTACCGCGTATTACTTCAAATGATGTACCCAAAACAAAAAAATCAAGACGGCTGTTTTTTTCACGCTGTTCTATTCCAGAAATTTTCAGCTTGTTAAATTTTTTTGTTTAATTGCACCGATATAATAGTGAAAATAAAAAATAAGGAAACTTCCTGGGGTATGCTGAGTGACACTGGAACCATTGTAGTTTTATCAGACTATATTGCAGATTTTATTTGGAAATAAACTGCATATCTCATTAAATAATATGCTGAATTGCAGAGACTCTCTCTACTATTCAGGTGATGTATGCCATTAACCGAGGGAAAATGAATGCAATCCGTAATTAAAAATTGAAATTTATTCCGAACCGTTTTATATAAAATCTAGAAGCCGTTTTGACAAATTAGTTTCAAAATAAGATGAAATGAATATCATTAATTTGTAGATTAATACCAGAGTACATCCGTTCGTTAGCGAGAATAAACTACCCACTCGTAATTATTGGTGCATAAATTAGACATTTATTTAATCACGTTGTTTAAATTCTGAGGATCATATTCGAGTCGGATATATCAAATCCAATCCATTTTCTTTTCCAATACATCAAACTCTTTCAACGCTTCTAACAATGTGTCAACGATAACTTTTACACATGATAGATCTGACCATCGATCTGAAAAATATTTTTATAATTTCATTTCGTAATCATTAATTCGGAATTTCTGATTCAATTAGTGAACCATTTATATCTGCGTGGATGTGTAGCGCTTTTAAAAATAGCTTTGGAAAGCTATATTTATAGGATGCTTTATCTCCATATATCATCGCAACGGCCACAAAAATGCCGCATTCATTAAAAACAATATTTCTGACGTGAACCCATTTCTACTTAGATACTGTTCAATCTCTTATCTTATTTATAGCCTATTTAATATTCTCTTCTCATGGGTTATTTTTGTTTTCTTTTGTTTTGCCCCCTGACATAAAGATACGAAATAACGAACTTCTACGGATTAGTCAAAGGTTGACTTTTGAATTATTTTTGTCTAAAATTGTAAATATATCACATCTTAAATCAATGAGAGAAAAGTGACGAAAAGTGACGTTGTATCCGATTTAACGTTATTAGCGTTTATCAATTTATGTATTATATCCCCGTCAATTATTAAATGGCTTTGCGAATATTTTTGGCATTTGTTTCATATTTCGCAATATATTGTACCTATAGGGAGATAAACTATTTTCACGATATTAATAACTCTAGTCACTATCTTTCCATAATTTTTATTATTTGTTTGAGGAAAGGCAATTGTTATTATCTAGCCTGCCTGGGGTTGGTTCTCTTGGTATTGGAAAATGCCTTTTAAATGCGAGATTTCCCAAAAAATATTTAATTGCATGTACGATGTAAGCAGAACTAAATTGGAAATAAAATAACAATGTTTATCGAAAAAGAAAAGGGCTCATACGGCCAACATTAACGTATAAATGTGAAAATATATTTAGCACATGGCTAAATATAATAATATAATTGTAACAGTAAAACCTACGTAGTGAGTGAAAAAAATACTTCGTTACAATATATATATATATATATATATATATATATATATATATATATATATATATATATATATATATATATATATATATATATATATATGCTTATTTCTATGTAATGAAATGCTACAAACCCAAGATTACTTTTCACAAAATAAATATGAATAGCAAAGAATTTCAAAACTAATAAATATATCCAGGGTGAAAATAGGATTTTTTTCGAGAATTTTCGAAGAAACAGTTAATACGTACAACCAACAAATGATTTTAGTTTTGACTAAGCAAGCAATTTTTGTATCACTCCCTCTTTGAATGCTTCAGAACTCTATTGTATATATAATTCAATATTTTCCCGCATATAGTTGGAAAAAGTAGTTGTTTTTCAAAAGGTTCAACAAGATTTTATGCATTTTAAAGTTTAACATCTTCTGGATAACTGTATGCCTAATGCTTTTATATATAATATGTTCAAATAGAACAAATAGTAGACTAGGTTTGTGTATTCTAAGAATGAGTTCCGCCAAAAACTAATGTCATAAAACGTCACTGCAAGTGTTGGAGTATTGGTATTTTAAATTCAAGTATGAATGATCAATGAAATAAATCGTATACTGCTCTGAAGATCCTCAAGAAAGGTGAAAGAACTTGTACAACTTCTAAGTGGTTCGTTTTCTTGTGTATAGTGGTTAATTTCCGTATGTGTGTCCAGATATAGCACTGGTAAGTGTGTTTTCTTTCTTATTCGTCTATTCGCTTATTTCTATGTAATGAAATGCTACAAACCCAAGATTACTTTTCACAAAATAAATATGAATAGCAAAGAATTTCAAAGCTAATATATATATATATATATATATATATATATATATATATATATATATATATATATATATATATATATATATATATATATATATATATATACATATATATATATATATATATATATATATATATATATATATATATATATATATATATATATATATATATATATATATATATATATATATATATATATATATATATATATATATATATATATATATATATATATATATATATATATATATATATATATATATATATATATATATATATATATATATATATATATATATATATATATATATATATATATATATATATATATATATATATATATGGAGGTTAATGGACCACATTTTGATAACCTCCTGTCTTGATGTTAAATAAAAAAAGAAAAAACTAATTGATGAGGTTTTTTTTCGATATAACATCCCCCACCCCCTCGCCTGGGACACGAGGATCTTTTCTCAATTTGACTTTTTTTCTTAGATTAGCAATTTTTTTGATTCACACTCTTGTTTTTTAGAGAAATCGGTCCGAAATTAAAAAAAAAACCGGTATATATTTTTTTCTGTGAAAAGAAATCTTGTATATATTACTTCTTTCGCTATGTAATGATTGCTACAAACCCAAGATTTCTTTTCACAAAAAAAATATGAATGGCAAAGGGCTTAAATTAAGTAATTAGGTAATTAATATATATTATTATAACACATGAGTATAATATATTACAAAATTTCATAATAAACAATTAATTATTTCAATACTTTTTAATTTCAGGTAAGTTGCTACGCTAGAATGAGGGGCTGACTGAGAGAATGGGTAAGGTCCGTAAGGTATAACTATATAATACTGAAACAGAAATAATACTGCTTGATATTCCGTCCTAATGTAACCCGATTAGTATGTGAGTTAAGTGGTTAGTTAAAATCAGAGATTTAGTGATACTTTTCGTATTAAGTAAATTGAAATTGGTGGATGCATTACCACCAACTGACAATTACAAATTAACAGTCGATATAATTAAATATATCACCTAAATTTCCCGCATTACTAGAATACGCTGGTAACAAAATGTCGTGTTAATTAAGCACTTGATTAGTTACCTATCGCTTAATAATTCTTTAATTTATGTAGATAACCCTTACAAGACTTCTGCCTTTTAATAATATCAATTAGAGGTAATGGTAGACATTTATCATCCATTGGAAACCATGTGTATAGTTCACAATAATTTATTTAGAATAGAAGAGCTCAAGAAATATTATGCAAAGGTGTTTTGAAGGCCAGCAATGGTACTTGGATTCTTCCGCATTTTATTTTTTAAAATAAAGTCTGTAGGAAAAAACATACGCATATTTTTGGATTCGTAAATCAAATATGCCTAATTAGGTATATCTATCATTAGAATCTATCATTAACTTTATCAACTTGTAAAAATATAATGTACAGGATGCCTAGAAATGGGAGGCAAATCTAGTAGCTATAGCTTTCTTGAGAAAAAATAACATCATCACCGTCAAATTAAAAAAATTATGCGAAATCCGAAAAAAAAATAAAAAATATAGTTGTCACTATTATACAGCTCTGGCCGCTTTTCATGCATCTCTCTATATATCTCTTCTATTAATGTATACCTGATCAGATTTATGATGGCATTTATTAATCAGTAGCTATTTCGAATTTAATAAATTAACTTAAGTGTTAGTTAATGAGGAATTATGTTAATTTTTAAATGATTTAAAAAGCGGTCTTATTTACGAATATATTTGAGCACTAATGTTGATAATAGCTATAATTCTTCGTCATACCTAAAGTAGACACTGTTATTATGACATTACTCTTTGAGATGTAAGTGAGACGTTACAGTTCATATTGATAGTAAAGTTTTGCAGTATTTCATGATGCCTCTAGGGAAAACTAGTAATACTAGAACTTTTATAATAATTATATAAAACAATGAGCAATTTTTACTAAACAGAAATATGACCAATAAAACCAACAACCTTGTATAAAATTGCATAATTTAATGATTATAATAGAAAAAGCAACCAGAACAGTTTCATTCATATTGTTTTCACCTATCACAGATGAGCTTCCAACCCATATATCGTTGACGCAAGAATCATAGAGCCATACATATTTATATGGATATTAGAGGAGGTGATCTGGAGAGAAATACGGGTCGAAAACAGACAACTCAAATTCAAATATTTTTTCCCCAATTTATCAAATCGGGTCCTTTCATCATTTTGACATGGTTTGTGCAGACGGGGTCAAGGGGAAGCGATCAAATAACAGCATTGGAAAATCGTTTTCAATGCATATCTCGGCGGCCTTTGACTTTACAAAAACAAAGTTAATAAAAAAAATGTACGACAAAACACATGAGTACGACAAAACACATACGCCCATTTAAAGCTGAGCGAAATCAGATAATTAGTTCGCGAGATATCGCGAATCGTAGTTGCGAATTTGGAAAAATCAAATTGATGCAAAAAATCAAATTTTTTGGTCCAAACAAACCCCTAGGGCGCAAAAAAACCCTAGAGCGCGGTGTTTTCGGTATGAGGGAAGAGGGTGGGTGATATATTTTTTTCACACCATTTGAAAGAACAGATGTATAATTTTTTGTGCGCAAGGTTTTGGTTTGCAACAAAAAAAAATCCCTAATGCCATCGTATATCGTCTAGCGTATGAAGGAACGAGAAACGAAGAAAAAGTCGTTTGATTTTTGATGATTATTCAGAAAAGTTACGAGCATTAAAAAAAAATATTTTCCCCTCTCTCCCCTCTCCTAATTATCCCACCACCCCCAGCCTGCGGCCTCATAAGTCCTTCATAATAGCTCTTCCACAAAAAACAACTCCTATGAGCCTACAACTCAATATCAATATGATTTTTCCTATTTTCGCAACACGATTCGCGATATCTAACGAAATAATTCTCCTATTTCGCTCAGCTTTAAATGAGCGTGTGTGTTTTTTTGTACTCTTCATTTTTATAACAACTTCCTTTTTGTAAAGTAAAAATCCGCCGAGATATAAAAGCGTGGGAAACGCTTTTAATTGATCGTTTTGGCTTTGCCTCCTTGGAATAACAAAACCACTGTTGTTTACTTGACAACTTATTTTGAGTGAAAGAAACTGACAAAGTTTCTCAACTTAAGTGTTACCATTTGAACATAAATGTCTAGATTAGCGAACGTAGAGAGATAATAGAGAAGATTTGGGGCTACAATTCTGTAAACATTCTGCATGAGGGAGGTCGTCCCTGGTTGAACACTATTCTAGTGAATCGGTTCATTAATTTGGAAGTTCGCAGACAAAGAACCATTACTGATAGGGCAGCACAACCACAAATTTTGTAGAAAAACATAGCTCAACCTTCATCACCGAATATACAGAAACAAGCGCGGCAAGGAAAAGTAAAATATCTTGACGTATGGATGTATAATATCTTCAAAAAGATTTATAGCTCTGCGATTCTTACGTTGGGTTTATGCAATTTTTTTTTGGTTGCGTCAATTGATCGTATTTTATTAAAAAAAAACTATATATAGTCTTTCCCGTAAAGTACGGATAAACCATAGGATTTAGAGCATAATAATAAAACTGATATTTAAATCTGTATTTACTAGCATTGGAGCATTTCATTATTTCTACAAATCAAAATGAAACTAAACTGAAGATATTTTACAGTTTCCTTTATTTTTGATTTCAATCATTGATGACGATTGTTGAAAAATCTATAGAACAGGCATCTGCCATACACCTGGATCCAAATATTAAATAAAAATATGCTGATCTGATATATCTGATATTTTCTGCATCACCTGCATTTGTACACATATCACTCGTCCGGATGCGAGCATTAAATCATTCGTTAATTAATATATAGAAACGAGTATAAGCAACGTAATACTACAATCAGGATATTATTTGACTTAATTAATAAAAGACTAATTTATCAGCACGTGCTTCCTTTGAACACGACAAAATGTAAAAACATCCTAGAAAGTACAGGAATAATAATCTTCGATATCCTCAATTAATTACGCGCAGGACACTTTACTGTCATCGACGTAGATTATAGAACGGTTTATATAATCATTATCTAATGAACCTTGTATGAACGATTTAATATTTTCACCTAGTGTAGTTATAGAGAGGATGCCATCCTGTTCCAATTATTATCAGGATCCATCTGTTAGTTGTAATTATTTTTATTCCTCATAATAATGACAATACTCATGATTATAATTGCAATATTATTTCAACTGAAACACTTTAACTATAAACACTAATGAGAGATTTTGCCTCTCAAATATCTACGTAATAATTATGATTGATCTGTTATGTTTATTTTATTTGTATTTATGATGCTTAGATCCACTGCTATATAAATGAAACACGTAAATATCACAATAAGTGTTTAATAACTAATGCTCTCAATAACTCAATAACTTAATAAATGCGGTACCGCAAGGTTATATTCCAATGTGTTAGACTGGCATTATAGAGGATCCCCGGTGTTAGAGAAAGAGAGGTATTGATTTTTTTGATAATGATTCAAGAATTATAAATAAATTTTAATTTTTGTCGATTGTGCGAAGTTATTATGAGTACTGCATACTAACCAATAATAATTATGGTGTGAAACTCTTAAAAAAAAACAAAAAATCTATGGAATTTGAATGATCCCTCCAGAATATTAACTCCAAATATCGCCGACGTTGCGGTACTGTATGTGACTGTATTAATTTGGTCCAGTTTGTATTCAGGTAATCCAGTAATTAATTTTGTTTTCTCTTGATTATTTATAAATTTATTCTTTAAGATTTTTATAGGTTAATTCAGCTTCGACGACAGGTCAATAGTCCTTTTAATGGTTTATATCTTTCTCTCAACCATTTAATTGCTACAAAGGTAATGGACTTGTCAATATAATGTCATATTATTTTGCGAAGTTAAAAAATAAATTGGTATGGGTTAAATAATGGACCATTGTCAGAAAATATTTCAAAATGCAGACCGCATAAATAAAATACATTTTTTAAAGTAGATATGACACATTCAGCAGTTCTGATCGACAACATATTAACAGCATATTTGTTAACGTAGTCGACAATTACTATAAAAAGTATGCATCCTAATAACATAAGATCGATGCCTATTTCTTGGCAAGATTATTAAGGCGGTGTGTGAGGCGATAGTGACCCACGCTGATAAAAATTTTAAATATACCGCCAAATAAATAATAGCAGAAGTATTTGATTGTCCACACGATAGCCAAAAGTTCTTCCTCTGTCGTATTAAATTTTTGTTCAGTCACCTGAGCCCTAGATGCATCCTATACGAATTGGTACATTAATTGAATCTGTCGTTAATATAAAGTATTTACTAAGATATTCTAATATCGATTCGTTAGTTAAATATTGCTTTTTGCAATGTTTAATATATAATACCTATCGACATATAATAAGAGCAGAAGTTTCTAATACATTTAGAGTCCAAAGAAACCAACATAGAGTCCTAAGAAATATTTTTTAACAGAGACGATTTTACTCGGGTATGGTTTCTTTTCTTAATATGACTGTTCGATTCCCACTAATACTTGAAATGTTCATTAGCTGGAAATTGTATCGGTAATTGCGTGACGATATGTGTTTGTATAATTTCAAGGTGGGGGATAATCTTAGTATAGTTTTAGTTTAGTATATATAACTGTCTGGAATTTGCAGAGAAATTCTTCAAACCAAATGGCATTCTAAGGTATTCATAGGGTTTATTGTCGTCGAACCTTACGTTTTGGATATTTCACCTGGATGGTCAATTTAACTATTGTCTATTGTTTTGTTTAAATTTATCTTAAGTTTTCCATAATAACCTCGGAGCCTGTAGAAAACTTCCCTTACTTATTCCTTATGTAATTATTTTTTTAAGAAATATTGCTTTTTCTAACAAAAAATAATTACAATTCAGGACAAGATTAACAAATGAGTAATTAGTTTGTAAAAAAAGAAACTAATTTAAAGTTCAAAGAAACATTTTTTCTTCATAATATGTGTGTCAGTAATGTGTCCCTGCAATGGCGCCTTGTCACTGCTGTTGTTATTTGCTGTTGAGTTCGAATCCCACTAACACTAAAAATTTTCTGTAGCTAGAAATTGTATAGTGTGACGATGTATGTTTGTGTAATTGTGAAGTGAGGGATAATCTTAGTTTATAATTAGGTTACTTTCTACAACTATCTGGAATTTGGAGGGAAATTCCTCAAACCAAATAGTATATTCTAAGGTACTTGAAGGGTTTATTCTCATCATATAATACGGTTTTGGATATATTTGCGTAGGAAATATAACTAAGTATTGGCTATCTTTTTTCTCTAAATGTATATTGTTTTTTATAATAACCAGTAAGACTATAGAAAACTAGTTCCGAAGAAATATTTCTAAACAAATATTTATAATTCAGGATAATATTAACAGAACATTAATCAGTTTGGAAATAAACAAGTTTAAAATAAATATACAGCACCGTGACTCTAGCGTACATCTAATTATGACTTAAGAATTTTCATTTCCAGCACGCTAAACCATTAATCTATAACCCTACAAGACGATGCTTTATCACCCTGCGCAAATTAATATGGGAATACAGTCAATTTCGCCAGTGATCTGTCGTCCACTACTCATTTTACAAATGCTGCATTACCTTGCACATCCATCTAGTGGGCATTATTAATAACCTTAGCATACAGTTAGTCAATATATTTTCACTGCTAATCGCATCACTTATGCCATATTTTTCAATTAGTTGTTTGACCCGTAAGTCCTATGAACGATGGGAACATTTAACGGCCTTTCTACAGCCCATTGCCCTTGTGGGATAACCGATTTTAATATTCATAAAGTTAGTGAAAGCAGAGGTAAAAAATATATGATTATTTGGAAAACTTAACGATGATGACAAATTAAGCTCACAAAGCTGTTGAAATTTGAACAGAGGCCATTACTTACTCCTGAAACATGACGCATTAGAAAATATTTACGAGTAAGAACATTAAACACACCTAAATATGTTGTAATATTTCAGGAATATTGAAAAGTGGCCTCATTGGAAAATGTACTGTATAAATATAGGAAATGCCTAGTTGTGCAAGTGATCTTTTTCCGCATCAGGCGTAGGAAAATACGCATACGCCATATATGCGGAAAATACACTTTTTCTACGAGCTGCACATAAAATTTTAATAGGGTATTGAAAATAACTCAAAATTAACTATATTTATCATAAGTTTTTATGGAAAATTATTAATTTCGAAAATGTAAATAAAAAATCCTAAGGGAGTGTTGATATAGTTTGTTTATTCGATTTTCGTTAACATTATTGTGTCAGTGTTTTATGAAAAATTTACGAATTTTCTGTTTCCAACGATAATATGGAAGATGATATAGAAGAATCACCAAAAATCGCGATATAATCATTATTAAACAGCGAATCTAGTTTATCCAATAACTTGTCAGATTGGATAAACTGATTAGATACAGTATAAAAGGTTCATCACTTAATAAAGTCCTACCTAGAAAATAGGAAACAATGTATATCATTAGAAGGATGTAGATCAGAAATGAAGAACAAAACGTACCTCAAGAGTCCATTATGGGACTGGTGCTATATGTGACCTACATAAACTACTTTCCTTCGAATGCTACATGTGATGATACAAACCTGTTTGCTGATGTTACCAGTTTTCTGAATATAGCAAGCAAAAAGACAGAGCTTCTACAAGAAACAAATGGAACACTACAGGAAACTACTGAATGGTTCAATGTCAACAAATATAAAATGAATGCAACTACTACTGAATAATACTAATTATTAGTGTTATTATTATAAAGTAACAAATAAGTAAAAGTAAACGTCAAATTAATGCGATAATGTTTGATAGCACATGTTATACTGCATATTAAAGGAGCTAAGGTGATACAGCGTGTAATTTAATGGAAAAATTGGAATTCATATACTGAAAATATTGTATATATGCAAGCTTTCACTGGCATTGTTTTATTTATAACGAGCCATGTTCCATTATCACTCTTCATAGCAGTTTTCTTAACATAATAAAGAGCTATCTTCTGTGATCCACATACAATATTCACAAGAACTCTTCTTTGTTATAATAAATTAATGCAGAAGGAATTACCACAAGATAAACTGTTTAATTATTTAAATTAAACAGATCTCCTGAGCGCCGCTGAAGTGGCCGACCACATCGAATCAATTTAAGCAATTTAACTGAATAAAAGCAGGTATAAAATCATTAGTTATATAATTTCACAGGTGACTGTGTCTGCACTAAACTACGAATACTTCATTATACATCTTTCATATGATTTTAACAGCACTATTCCGGTAAGGTACATTAATTTTTACTACACTAGGATTAATCAAAGTCAAAGCGCGCACTTATTTTTTTGGTTACGTTCAGTTACGTCAACGGACTTTCCGTAATTGAAGCAGATTTTCCCAAGGACGTATTTAATATTGCATTGTTATACACATCGAGATGCCCGAAATATAGATGTATATGTTGATAAATCTGACGGATAGTTCCATATTCAGGTTTAGATCAGATAAAAGTTTAAGCTAGTAGTTGTTTATCGATTTAAACTGGACAGACTAATCCATCGTTTAGAATCTAAACGAAACAATATTATCTATATTGTCAATATATCGAGTGTATTCTCATTTTTCCTTCATGGCATTTTTTACCGGGAGCTTCTAGATGTAGAAAAATCAATATCAGCTAAACATCCATTTATAAATTCCTAAAATACATTGACAATACATATTGGTTGGCGTCGTGTATATGCCCGATTGATTGCCAGTCATACACGAATGCATTTTGTCTGGCCATCCAATTAAATAATTTTCAATTTACAATAGGCCGTTTAAACGGGCACTATACTGCATTAAATTCCGAAGCCCAACATTTTCATTACCCGTATGATAAGTGGCCATAAAAATATCATATGATACGTTACGCGGAGTGGATGCGGTGGATTTTTAAGATACTGATTCCAGTTCAGGCGTGCTGTGATGCATGCTAATCGCT
>CAXKVY010000403.1:0-34428 GCA_964058915.1 Tetropium fuscum
ACAATGGTTCATACTGTGATTGCTTCAATATCTGACTGTCATTTCCGGCTTAACCGGAAACAGTATAAACTTTGTTATTTTTAATGGAATACCCAGTATGTTATTCGAAATTTAGATTGCCCAGAAAATTCTAGATCCAAAACATGTAGAATACCCTATATCTATCTTTGACAGTTATCGAGAAAATGGCGGTTGAAAATGTTATATCAATGATAAATTACTTCATTTTCACATAAAACAAATGAATGTAGGAACAAATCTGATACGGTAATTTAAATTTTTTGGAGAGTAAAATTTGATAGCCATAAAAATTTCATTTCCGGCTGTACCGGAAGTACGACGAAAAGTGGTTTTCAGCACCCTGTATTGAATCTTAAATTTATATTCTACTAACCTTTCTGGATATTTTTTGTAACTAGTGTCCACAGTCTAAACCTAATAGGTTATGAGATATCGGCGACTGGATGTTTGCGAATGCAGATTTGTGACGTATATATAGTGCAGGTGAACATTCAGGCGCCGATATCTCATAAACTATTAGGTTTAGACAGGGACACCAGAAACAAAAAATATCGAGAAAAAATAGTGGAATGTAAATTTAATGTTCAACACAGGGCGTTCCATTAAAACTATCCAAGTAATTTGAGTCTGAAAATCACTTTTCGTAGTACTTCCGGTTCAGCCGGAAATAAAAATTTTATGGCTTTATCAAATTTTACTCGCCAAAATACTTCAATAGCCATAACAGATTTGTTCCTGCATTCATTTGTTTTATGTGAAAATGAAATAATTTGTGATTGATATAACATATTCAACCGCCATTTTCTCGAAAACTGTCAAAGATAGATATAGGGTATGCCACATGTTTTGGACCTAGAGTTTGCTGTGCAATCTAAGTTTGTCTAAGTAAACAAAGTTTGTACTGTTTCCGGTTAAACCGGAAATGAAAATCAGGTCTTGAAGCAATCAAATTGTGCACCGTAGTCAACCATACAATTTATCAAAATTTGAAATCGATATCTTGTTTTACAAGGAAGTAATACGCTGGCTAGTAATATCGTAGGCACCCGGTATATAGGTAAAAGAAGAAAAGCAGAGAAAGACAGAAAAGGCCAAAATATCAGGCTGAAAACAAAAATTTTTAATCCTTACATAATTAAGTGCATTATACTAATAACATAATAAAATCATTCAAATCATCAAATTCTCTCAATAAAATTTTTATCATGGTGGCTTCGCTAAAAAAAGAAATAAACATTAGTAGTGTCAGATATATACTTAGTTGTTTCTTCACGAAAAGCGACTGCAAAAATAAGGGAAAAAACATGAAATATGACACTGAAAGTAAATCAATTACTGACAAGACGGCAAATATTTCAGGCTATTTTTAATAATGTCACAAATATAACTAAATATAAAAATAAACATATTTTGGCAACAAATTAGAAAACACACTGTATAGTAAATTAATGCATTATAATTATAAAATTTTATAAAGTCAAATAAGTTCAATGTTAATAATGAATAAATTCCTGATGCTATAAAGGATGTAAGGTGTCTTATATCATTTGTTGGCATTGGCTAGTGGGTACAGTTTATTTGCTGAGTCAAGATATTTCGAATTGAAATTTAAAGGAAGTAGAAAACATTGAACTATTGGAATAGTGAATCTGCTAGACTTGCTTTTATCCCCGGTTATGTCAGAATGGGGGAATGTGTAGCAAGCTGGGAAGAAGTGAGTTAGTAGAGTTTTGTTAGACAGACAAGGGACATATCTCCTGAAGCCATGGGGGTAGAGTTAGCGAAAGGGATAATGTAAGTAGTATAAATTTGTTAAATAGTGTTAATTGGTAAATAGGCGTTCCACAAAGGTGTACAAATAAATAAGTTAAATGTAGTGAGAGAATGTGGTCTTATTAAAACTAAACCCTAGCCCAAAAAGTTACGAGAAACGTTACAATAAGAAGCCACCAACACGATAGGTACCTACCCTATCGTGTTGGTGGCTTCTATGGGTACCTATATAAATGGGTGGCTTCTATGGGTGGTATGGGTGGTATGGGTGGCTTCTATGGGTACCTATATAAAGAAATGTTTTTTATACTATGTTCGATGTTTATTTCTTTATTCTAAATTATAGTTCAGACTTCAATAAATTATAGTTCAGACAAAATAATATAATATTAAATTTAATAAAATATACAAATTTCCAACACTAAATTGCCCAAAAACGCCGAATTCGACGTGTGCTGTAATTGGCGTATAGTCGAGGTAATTGAACGGAAACAAAGCCTCAACATAACCAGGCAATACATGTCATTGCCTACCTAAAAATGGCTTTTATTTCCACCTAACAAAGAGTCACGTAACAAAGGGGGTTTGATTAAAATTGCGCTGTATTTCATTATGAAGCATGAAGCTCATTGCTTGGGTTATTACCTCGATATTTGCTGATTAAAATTAGTCTTGTAATATAATAAAGTTCGGGATTTCTAATGGATCTATTGGGTTGTCTGTCACCTTCTCGCTAATTTCCTTGAGGTTATCATATAGAAGCAGAAATATCTACTGAAAGAGGGATCCGGAAGGTAAAAATTAACTGCTTCACAGGAAACTTTACGTAAGAAAGCCTGTAATGAAATAGTTGTGAAATTCTGTAACAGGTTCATTTAATTTATTTTTTCTACAATTGCCTCAATAGTAGGCTTTTGCGCTTTCAATTCTCAACGCAAAGTACGCCATTTCCGACGATGACATAATTGTCATCCATTGCCGCTTTAAAGCGTCAATAGTGTCAATTCCCGCTCGCTTCTTTATTATAAAGTCGCTTAGCAGGCGCTTGTCAGTCAAAAATGACACATGAAAAATGTAGCTAACAAAAAAAATCGGTTCATATATAAACATATGTCAAATACATACAAGAACACACTATATTAAGCGATTGTAGAAAAAATATTGTATGTATTATGAGCACAAACTGTCATTGCCGCTTTGAAAGAATACTGAATAAATTTCTTTCGCAAGCGGCAATGCAGTACTTTGCGCTCTCGCGCCAATATCCTTGGCTATAGATGTGACCTCGATAAGAGGGGGCCGAGCGGTACCATCGCTCTTTACCCCTAATATCTATGTAGGCCGAGACCGCCTCGTAAGGGATAAGCCGCGCGTTTCACGTGACCCTCCCCACAAATGTGATCAGTGTCACGCGAAGTTACGCAGCCTCCCCCGGTCCTGGCTGATGGGCCCCACTGGCAGAGCCTTGCTTCTGGCGCTCTTGACTTTCTTCGCCGGTGTGTGTTTGCGCTCTTAACACATAAATAACTATTGTTCAGATTCTTAATTATATTTTACACAACCCTGATTTATTTATTTGCTCAACAAATTTTTATTGATGTGTAAGTATTATTATTTGGACAAAATGATTGAAAACATGCAGTGAATGCACAACGGAGAGACACCTGATAAGTTTGCAATATACTTACACTGTCTCTACCCTAGTGCCTCTTTTCCCTGGGTGCCAGTTCTATGAACATTTAATTCTTGTAGGTATGGAAGTTCACTGCTGAGCATGAGTACTCTATGGTGCGTTAGAGGAGGTTCAATTAGGTTCTCATTTTTTAAAAACTATTGTGCTTGACCATTGAAATTATATGGAATGGTAAATGGATATAATAATCTTATTGTGAAATATTTAAACGTGGTAATATTGATAACTATGGAAGATTTGATATGTGAGAGATAGAACATAAGCTGAATACACAGAGAAGTATTTATTATTAAATATGAAAGCATTGTATTGTCACGAGGACAATTAATTTAAGCTAAACAACACAGCAAAGAAAAATTTATATCTGCAAATCAAATTTCAGCAGGAAGTGTGATTATCAACATAGACAATAAAATAAATAGACTTGTCTATTACGATTATGTGAGTCTTAGATTTTTGCGCCGATAAATAACTTTGATATTAATATAAATAGACATTGACCAATCAGATTCATCGTTTCCACTTCACTCATCTCATTTGATTTTTGTAATCACTTCCAACCTCGACAAAAGTCTTACAAATCGTAAACGAGAACCGGCAAAACCTTGTAACCGCCTACTTTCGCAATAAATGGCAATTATAAAAATACGTTTTCGTTATAAACTTAATGATCGTTAGAGGATGGGATAAAATTACGAAATAAACTTCGCTAATGAGTTGCACGAATACATTCCCAAATATGATATGCTTTTAATGTTTTAGATCAAATTATTTTACATTTATATTTAAAAAAGAATGATATATCCCGTTCCCGACTGTCTCCGCTTGCCCCCTATCTCATATATTCTTTAGGTATACACAACTTTGCCGAATTATACATTAAATCGCGCATAGCTGTGCAATCAACACGACTAATATCCAGCGGATTGGAAAAATCACGATAAGAGTTATCTTATCCTAATAGGTACAGATCTATCAATTTGATGCAGTAATTAAAATCAGATATTACTAAAATCAGAAGCCCCCTAATCTAGCAATAACGATTAATAAACCAACCTCGCTGCTTTCGTGCACTGTATTATCGATTGGAATAAAACACGTGATTTGCGGGTGCAGCAAATCTGGAGGACTTGCCATCTGCGAGAACAATAATGTAACAAATTTTTCATTGATTGCCTACCAACACAATCCGTCTTTCGAAATGCTAACCGTTATCAGACAGCAGCGAAAGTGGAACCAACGATATGACGTACCATATGACAAAAAAGTAAAGCGGATATTAACCCGCTGGACGCTTTCCGGTAATATATTTTTTGCTTTGTCTTCTCTTATATTGAAAAGCATGTCCTTTTAGCAAGAGAACATGCTTTTCGCCAACCAAGTTGGCATCATCCGGAGACGATTAAAAATCAAAATGGTTGACTAAGGAATTTGAAAGTTTGCCCATTGCACAGCCTAGTTTTTCAGTTAAAAATTCGAACGATTTCATTGATAAGGTCAAGAATATTCAATTGCAAGAGGGTGAAATTTTGATTTCCTTTGATGTTTGTTCATTATTTTCTAGTGTACCAATTCCACAGACCTTGGACTATCTTGAGGATTTACTCGAATTAAACAACTATAGAAAAGAAGTAATAGAAGAATATATAAACCTTACAAAACTTTGTATAAAACAAAATTGCTTCCGTTTCAATGACAAGCTCTATGAACAACATGAAGGAACCGCAATGGGTAACTGTTTACCGCCTTTCATTGCTAATGTCTTCATGAGTCGATTTGAAACTGAAGCAAAAGAAGAATTCGAGTATTTTCCTAGGATTTGGCTTAGGTATGTGGATGACATTTTTGCCATGTCTGACACTAAGATTGCGGATGATGTAAACTTAATTTCCAAATTAAATAGTCGTTTCACTTCTGTAAAATTTACATATCAACTAGGAAATAATGGAAAACTTCCATTTTTAGATGTAATAGTAATTGAAAATAGTGACAACAGTAAAAAGTATTAATTAAAGATATAGCTGTGAGTAATGATTATCCTAGAGATATAGTTGAAAAACTAATTAGGAAGCGTAAATTTAAGGACACACTTCGTAATTCTACGACCCTTCAAAAGGATGTATCCATCCCGTACGAACCCCGGTTTACTCGTGGTTTGAGTAAGGTCTTCAAAAACGTGGGTATAACAGCGATTCATTCGTCGAGTAGTAAATTACAACAACTTTTAGACAATCCAAAGGATAAAATTGTTCCAAATGAAAGGTCTGGGATTTAGAAATTAGTTGTAATGATTGTGATTGAAAATATGTTGGACAAACGAGACGATCAATTAACACCAGATTTAAAGAGCATATGGCTCATCTAAAATATGGAAGAACAGATAAGTTTAGTGTTGCACAACGTGCTTTCGACAATAATCATAGAATAGATATTAGTAATTTAAGATTAGTTAGAAATGTGACCAATAATAGACAGTTGGATGCATTTGAGAGCATAGAAATTGTAAAATGTAAAAGTAGTATGAATAGCGACAAGGGATCTATACCGTATAGCCCGCTTTACGCGTTGCTTAGCAACCGATCATTGAAGCTTGATTAGTCACGCGTAAATTTCACGGTGATATCATTAGTGACGTCACCATGAAAATAGTATAAATATGGCTATCCAGTAGTCACAACTTTAAAGCGTTATTTATGTTTGTTTGTTTGTTTGTTTTGTTGGTTCGTTTGTTCGTTCATTTGTTTGTTTGTTTTTTTGCTTTTTTGTTTGTTATTCCGTTGGACATAGATATATGTCAAATACTGGCTATGTATGCAATTTTGCAAAGCCTTCGCTACAAGTTATCGAGGCAATGGAGTAGGTAATTGAGTTTCCTGATTTTCCTAATTCACAAGTTGAGACACTTGATTTGGATAATTCTGTCTATGGAATCCAGACATAACGGGGCATATGGATAACCGTAGGCGGGTTGGTGGTTGCAGGGGTAGGTGCTGCCAAGTGCAGAAATAAATATTTGGCAAGTTCGTTGAATCAGTTTAAATAAACTCTGGCATTTTATGGAGTTTTCGAAGTATTAGCTGATTCGGCCGCGGCGGAAAGTTTAGCACCATAATTTATTATTTTCTACCGTGTTATCAAATATTCTTTAAAACCCGACTTAATTTATGTTCGCAGATTTTGTTTCCTAATCCTTTATGCGGCAAGAAAGAGGGTGGCTGCTATATTGACCTAAAAATTACTTTGGGGTACGTGAATTCGACTTCTGGTTACATACGGAGTTTCACGCTTTGTTTAAAGTTTACTCAAAATTATGAACAAGCTGAATAAACATGTATGCAATTGAAAAAAATATATCCGTCTTGATTTTATTGTTTTTTAAATGAAGAGCTCTGAAGAAATAATGTTATAAGCCACAAAAGTATCAAGTTTAGAAATTCGTGTTTGAAAATTTAAATAAATACGTCAAATAGATTAACTAATTTTACTGTTTAATTAGTTCATAATTTAATTTACAATATAATATTTGATAGTAGATTAGTGAGAAATGTTAACAAAAACAATGCACAATATTTCGTCGTCTTCATTACATTTTACTAATCTCAAATTTTGTTACAGATTGTGATTCTTGTTTTACATGTTTGGAGTGTTATAATAAGCATCATTACGAGACATTTTCCATAAGCGCATCTTAAACAATATTAAAGGTAAGCTGAATGCACTGTCTTTAGAATATTATCGTCCTGAGTTGTATCTGTCATTGTCCTCTGAATAAGTAAGTAAGTTTTCATATTGGTCAAGTTAAGGAGCAGTAGATCTATTAATAGGCAGTGAACTGATTTGCATTACGTGTGCCGTCGTAGAATGCGGAATGGCGATCTCAGTGGCCGGTCGGTTTTCCAGTGTATCAGAACAGTTGCAGCCAAGACTGTTTCTTGGACTCCTTCATTTTTGTCTTCTGGCGTTGGATAGCCATAATCGGATGCCAAAGGAAACTGTAAAAACGCGATGATTTTGTTTCGTAGCCCAATATACGCAACGGCATTGGCAGAGACAGAATAATTATTTGATAATTTAAAGAAAAATATTGACGATATATTTCAACTGTCACATATAACTATATTATATGTATTTACCTAAAATTAACGTAGAACATCATTTACAGAATAATTTCTTAAGAAAATGGGTCATAAATAAATAATACCTTACTTCTGATAGACTGATAGACTTGGCAACAATGTTCACTGGTCAGTTGATGACGTGCAACGCAATTATTCTTTCACACCATATTCAGTACAAAATCTTGTAATAATTTCGCATAAGAACAATGTTTATTATACTTCAAGTGATCTTTAATGGCCATATCTCTATCTATAAACCTCCACTGTACACTTGAAACATCGTACAGTATCACGTTCACTTCTATAATAAAATCCTATTAATGCAAGTTCAGCCAGCCGTAAAATACCAATCCACTCTCTGAATGCTAGCAAACATCCTTCGAATGTGCTAGTATAACTACATATATCAGTACAATCTTCAAAGCACATATTTGGTACATTTAGTAGTTACATAAAACAATAGATGGCGTTGTTTTCTAATTTTGTAAGTTACGCATACTGGTCCACTTACATTTCCATAGGTTTAATCTAATCCACCCCCAAGAAACTTAATTCTGCAACGAATCAAAACACATTATTACAAATGGCAGTTCAAGTTCAAGGTATCGGAGATGGGGGTGTTATCTCCGATACCTCCCACCAATCGTATGAATTAGAGATGGTACTGAACAGGTGAAATTGATGAACCGGTGAGAACGGTTCCATTCTTTTTTCAGAACCGTTCTCAATACCTGTTACCGCTCAGAACGTTCAGACCACGATACTAACGTGTCGATGTCGAAACAACGACTACAAAGTTCCAGTTCAGTTGTTCATTCTACTGTGGCAACTACACATGTATCATGTATATAACGGACTTTGTTTGTTGAAAATACGAATCGGCGGTAAATTAATCATAATGAATAAAAAAACTAGCGCCATGTGGATTTTTTTTACGATTGCGGACCCAAATAAGCAATTAGCTAAATGTAATTTATGTAAACAGGTCCTCTCGTATAAGTAATCGATAACAAATCTCAAGACATATACTTGGCAGACACCCTATAGTTAACATACTAGTTAGTTTATATGTTTAATTTTTATTTTATGTAAAATATATTCAACTCGCATCGCAAAACTTAATACAAGAAGTAAGAAGTACATGAAATTACTGGAACTAGTCCGAACCGTGCTGAACGTCTGAACAGTCAACTGCGTCTGAACTGTCTGGTCTGAAGTTCTGGTTCTGAACATTAGAATTGCAATAACAGGTAACAGGTATAGTTCGTATTCGAGAACCGGTTCACTGAACGGTTAGTCAATATGCGTTCTCAAGAACCGGTTCAGTTCTTTCCGTACCAACCCTAGTATGAATGAGTGATCAAGAATGCCCTCACAGCATGACCGATACCTCCCACCAATCATATGAATCGGAGTTGAAGAACGCCCCCTAACCCCATGGTACCCCCCACCAATAAATCACACCTCCCACCAATCATACGAATGAGAGTTGAAGAGGACCCCCCCACCTCATCGTACCCTCACCAGAAAAAGTCAGTGGTGGGGGTATGATGCGATGTGGGGTGTTCTTGAACTCTCATTGCTTTGCTACTTGGAATTCTTTGAAAATCTCAATGTTTTTTTTACATAATATGTAACTAGTAAGAATCACAGCGTTTTCCAGAAACGATTCCCGTTTTGGAATAGCGATATTTATTAAAACACTATTAACCTATCCAAAATTCCATACCAAAAAAAATTTAAAATATTTCTATTTTGAGAGTTATGCCCAATAATAGATATTTAAATTAAATAGGTATAATTACAAAGTGTTTTTCATAATTATTAAGACCACAACATTGGAGGAAATATTAGTAAACGCAATGAGGCAAAAAACTACTTTGTCACGATTTTATATAAACAGTTTAAAATAATAAAACCTTCCCGACGCTGAATCGTCCCTACTTAAATTATTACAAATCGACACAGTAGTAGCGGATCAGTTTAACAAGATTATAATATCAAACCCATTTTATACCGTCTGTCACACAAATAATTTCTTGACAATAGCTGCCCAAAGCCGGCCCTGCTTTTGTGCCTTCCGGATCCGTTTTTATTGTTGTGGAAAATCAGCATGGTCCTATTCATATATAAATCCGCCCATATTGTTGCAAGCGTACTTTTATATCAGAATGTAATAGAATAACCGAACGGGTAGCCTTCTGGGATCCAGCCTAATCTCTGTAGGCTAAGCGACCGTACAAAACGAATGTTACCGCCCACATACTGCCGTGGTATATAATATGCTATAGAAAATTGAATTATTCTCTTATAGTGCCTTTATATAATGCTAGTTGAAGATACGCGTTGTGTGAGGTATTGATATGTTACGTTACAAAAAATCTATTCCATTTTATTTATCATTTATCTATTTACATAGGCATTTATCTACAGGCCCGGCTTTAGACAGTGACTAGTGAGGGAGCTTATAAAGTTTTCGCCCCCTACCATCGCATTATTGTATATGTAATTCAATATTTTCGAGCATATAGCTAGGAAAAGTAGTTGTTTTAATAGATTCCACAAGATTTTATGCATTTTAAAGTTTAACATCTTCTGTATAACTGTATGCCTAATTCTTTTATATATAATATGTTCAAATAGAACAAATATAAATAGTAGAGTAGGTTTGTGTTTTCTAAGAATGTCAGTTCCGTCAAAAACTAATAGGTATCATAAAATGTCACTGAAAGTGTTGAGGTATGAATATCTTAAATTCAAGTATAAATGATCAATAAAACAAATCGCACATCACTCTGAAGATCCTCAATGAAGGTGAAAACTTGTACAATTTCTAAGGGATTCGTCCGTATAAATGTCCCGATATGTAACTGGTACGTGTGTCTTAATTATTATTCATCTATTTGTTTAGTTCTCTATTCAATGAATAACAAACCCAAGATTTCTTCTCGCAAAACATACATAAATTTGAGACACTCTGTAGGGAGCATTAGCCATAACAACGGATATAATGAAATCATACTGTAGCCTCATGTTTTCTGAACATTGTGTTTCTTAAATTTCTCTGATATGCGCAATATCAACGAAAATAAGTTCACAGTTTTATACCAGAACGTTTTTTTTTATTAAAATAACATTTTGACAACATTAAACTAACAATAATTAACCCTAACAATAATTAGCAATACATAGCAAAAAAAAGTACAAACTAGTAGCGCGTGTTTCCACCTCTGCTTCTAATAACTGCTTCACATCGCCGAGGCATTCTCGATATTAAATTGGATATTTGATTTTGGCCAAGTCCATTCCAATTATCGGTGACCATTACTTGGACATCTTGCAGGTTGGCAAGAGGGGGTTGATGCTGCCTCAGTGACCTACCAATAATATCCCATAAGTGCTCAATAGGATTCATATCGGGACTGTGCGGTGGCCAGATTACAGTTCGAATATTTACTTCACGTAAATATTCATTGACTATGCGCACTACATGAGGTCTTGCGTTATCGTGCATTAGTAAAAAAATATTCTCAATGTACGGAGAAAAAGCGACAAGGTGCTCAGACAAAACGCCATTAATGTATTGCGCTATTTGAAGAACCCCCACGTAAAGGTACGATATCCGTCCGTGACGTGAAGGAAATCCCAGCCCAAAACATCACAGAGCCTCCATTAAATAAAGTTATTTTACGTATGTATGTGGCCAATAACTCTTAGACGTCTATCGGAGCTATATAGACAAAACCTAGATTCGTCTGTAAATAGAACGTGTTCCCAGTCCTCAATAGTCCAGTTTACATGGTCCCTGGCGAATTGCAGTCTACCTATGCGGTAGTCTGCATTTAATCTAGGGCCTGTCGCTGGAACTCTGACATGTAAATTGTGTTGAGAAAGGCGTCTCCTCACAGTATATGATTAGTTGAATATTATGAATTGCACGACTTCCGTCAAAAGTTTCCTTGACGTGGCAAAACGGTCGGTTAAAGCACGCAGTCTAATATAGCAATCTTGAAAAATAGTTACCCGAGGCCTGCCTTATCGTGGACGTATGTTATAGTCATTAGTTTCCCTGAAGCGTTCGACAACACGAGAAATTGTATATGCAAATCCTAATCGCAAACCAATGGCGTTGTAGCTTACTCCCTCGTTATGTAACGTCACTGCTTGAACACATTCATCACGAGTCATATTCCTTCTAACACGTTCTAAAGTAAGCATATATCCAAATGGTAATTTCCAAAGATAGCTTATGTCAAGGATAAGGCAAACTTCATAAAGAAAATTATTATACCTTAAACAAATAGAGAAATGTATAAATTAACAAAGCATTGTAATGTAAAATTAATATTAAAAGTTTTAAATAACCGTTAATATGTGATAGACATTTTAAAAACCAAATTGACAGGGCCAAAAGTGTACAGTGTACATATAAAAACAGGATACCAGTAGTCAACAAATTTATTGAATTTATTGAGGTTATCAAAATATTTTGAAGAAGCGTTTTGTAAAATTTATTAAGAATTACTTTAGTTGTAAAAAGTTAATATATTTAAATAACCAGAGTAAATTCAACTTACGAACATTTAAAAAGGTTACGATTGTGAAAGCAGGTGAAATTCAAGATCATCTAGCGAAGAATTTCGACGTGCAGAGACAGTACTCAGCAAGTAGCAGAAATGAACGAGGTATTTTTAAATGAGCAATCCAGATCCATGCAACAAGTTGAAATGCCAAAAAACATCACAACGTTTAACGAGGTACCTCTATAAATTTATCTGATCCGATTAAAGTAACGCTAGCTATTCAAATTTTCATATATATAGAAATATAAACTTTTGTATAAAGAGTACTCGCAAACTTACTTATCAATATTGATATCAACTATATCAAAGCTGTTGATGTACATGTTAGTAATATGTGTAGTTATATATAATTTTAGGTTATAATATATGAATTATTCTATTGAACAACGAACGCTTTAAAGCATTTCTATGTAAATGTTCCATTTCTTTAGATGTATAGAATTTTACACTGCATTAAGATAAAGATTTGAAACTTAGCAATATAAACAAATTAATTGAAAAGAAAACAGGTAGATGGAGATATATATATATATATATATATATATATATATATATATATATATATATATATATATATATATATATATATATATGTATATATATATATATATATATATATATATATATATATATATATATATATATTACATTACTTATTACATTACAATATTACATTACTTTGGATTTTGTCCGAAATCAATTGAGTTAATGAAACAATACATTACTGGCAGATGTCAAAGAGTTACGGCCAATAATAAAAACTCGGATATATTACAAGTAAGTCAAGGTGTCCCACAAGGATCGATATTGGGCCCTCTCATGTTTATTTTATACACAGCTGAGTTTCAAAATGCTCTCAAGGCTTGCAAATCACATTTTTATGCTGATGATACTCAGCTGTATTATTCATTTAAAGAAGATGACATTGAAAATGCTTGTAACCGAGTTAATCGAGACTTATCATCACTCATTGAGTTATCAAATGATTTTTGTTTATCAATAAATTCATCGAAATCCAAAGTAATGATATTTGGTAGGAAACAAGCAAGAGAAAGGTGTGTGGAACGGGTTGATATTAACATAAAAAACGACCACCTTGAAGTAACAAACGTATCGAAAAATCTAGGTCTATATTTAGACTCCAAATTAAAATTTACAGAACATATTAACCATATTATTAAGAAATCTTTTGCTAATCTAAAATTAATTTATGCAAGTAAGGATATGTTAACAAAGAAAACAAAAAGGTTGTTATGTGAAGCTCTTGTGTTGTCGCATATAAATTATGCCTCAATAGTATATTACCCTTTCCTACGTCAAGTCGATGCCCAGCGATTACAACGGTTACAAAATAGTTGTATTAGACTAATTTGTGGAATTAGAAAATACGAATCGGTGTCCTCGAGTCTGAGGGAAACTGGTTGGCTTAATATCAAAACTAGAAACTTTTTCCACAGCTGTTGCTTTTTTCACAAAATGCTATTAACTAAGTCACCCCCTTACTTGTACAATAAAATTACCTACAGAACAGATGTGCATAACATTAATATAAGGCACAAATCAACGCTTGCCATCCCAAAGCACAAAACTAGCGAATTTCGTTCTGGATTCTCATATCGCATAGCTTCTCTTTACAACTCCATTTCTGATGATCTCAAGATACTGCCATACACAAGTTTTAAGATACGCCTTAAAAAAATGCTTTTACAAAACATATAATATGTAATATATAATTTTAGTTAAAGTTTTATCATATAGGTTGTTGCTGCGTCTAAAATGATTAAATTAACTAATTGCTTATATATAAACGTATAACTAAAATAATTATGTCTAGGTTGCATGAATACATTCTCTTTTTTCTGGGTTGAGTGGAAGAACAGAGAACTTTAAGATTCTCTGAACTCTGCCCTTTATACCCCAACTGTATATAATTGTAATAAATTAAATAACGTAATTGTAATTTGGGTTATAATAAAAACGATTATTATTATTATTATATATATATATATATATATATATATATATATATATATATATATATATATATATATATATATATATATATATATATATATATATATATATATATATATATATATATATATATAGCTGCTATTAAAAATTATCGCACCACGTTAATATTTGCTAAAATTTGAGGTCTCATAACTTTTTTACTTTTAGTCCAATTTTGATAATTTTTTTAGAATACTGTAGATAAAACAACTAATTTCAACTTGCATATCCAGTCTTTTGTTAACTGAGGACGGTTTAGGTATTATACAGGGCTAACTAAAAGGTTGTTATATAACCCTAATTTTAAAACACTCGGTGGAATAATTTCGTAACCAAATTTTTTAAAAATATCAATTTTTGTTAAGAACCATTCCTTTCCTACATTTTGTTATTTGGTCCATGTCTTTAGATACATTGGTTCATTTTTAAGAGCAAAATTAATTTGTCACCAACTACTGTTAATTTACTCTGCTGTTACAAGAGATATGTAAAACCCTACAAATCCGGCGTATGTCAACCAAAAAACAATGATTGGGTGTATGCAATCTCATTTTGACACATTTTCAAAAACAATACGGTGTTGAGGTATATTCAGCAATTTAAAATAATGAATCGTGTGAGACATTTGACAGCATTGGAATGTGTAAGAGCGCAAACTTTGGTTGATGATTTGGTTGATGAAAAAAGATGGTAGAAGTATGCGATATGTCTCTCGAATTCTGGGTGTTAACCATTCGAGAATGAGTCGAATGTTAGAATGTCACAGGGCACCTGGTTCTCACTCCAGGAGACATGGGCAGGGTAGAAAAAGGGCGTCGAATGTTAGGGATGACCATTTTCTCCGCCAAAATGCTTTAAGAAATCGGACAGTAACAAGTTCGCAATTGAAGAGTGAACTTGAGATGGTTCACCCCTTTATCTTCACCCTTTAAATCATACATTTTATAAAAAAACTTGCTTATGACCACCCGATAGAAGTGAAAAATTTTAAATATTTTAAAATATATACCTATATAATTACATTTATGTTATATAATGGATTAATTCGGTTAGTCAACAAAAAAATAATATCGATATAATATCATTATATAAAATTATTTATTCTTATCTCTGTATCCATGAAGTAATATTAGTTACAAAATAAATAATAATTTTTCACTTCAATAAAATGAAAAATTTATTGAAGTTTTCACTTCAATAAAATCAAAATCATTAAAATGTTTTTGCAACAAAGCAAATCCATTAGACAAATAAATTGATACTTTAACTAAAATTCTATAACAAACATTGACTTTAAAGTTTTGTATAGGGGTATAGGATCTTCTGAAATTTCGTCTGCTTGTTCATAATTAAAATGTGTTTTTTACCCGCTCTACTATCAAAAACCAAATTTGAAACAATGTCTACTTCGTTAGTTATTTTTTTTGCGTCAGATAAATCGCTGTATAACCCTTCATCTGATCTAATACTGTTAAAATATATTTTAACGTTGTCTAGTAAATATATTGCTTCATCTATATTACATTCTACATTTGGTAACATTTTACTCACAGAATTGATTTTAAACAAAATGTCGTTTATTGTCGTAGCATTTATACCTACTTTCTCTATAAAAAGTCCAAGTTCATTTGGCGCCCCTCCTTGGAGCTGGCGCCCTGAGCCGGTCGCCTAACCAGCCTACTGTATAAGGCCTATACATTTTTGTAATTCTGTAACACTAACAGAATTTTTACGTCCATCAGTTTCGTTGCAATGATTTATACTTCGTCCCCAACCGCCATTCATTTTGCGGAAACCCCGTGCCATTTGAGGTCGTGCCAAGGGAAACGTGCATCGAATTTTCCCCTAAAAGGTGTGCCTAGTGTCGTGAAAGAGCACGTAAATATCGAGCTTAGGTTGAAATGCGCTATAATTTAACAGAAGTAAGCAAAAATAAAAAGCCAAGCCTCGTGTGCTATGATCCGCCGTTTGCAAATAGCCTACATTCAACGGTGGCCTCTTAAAAGCCTTAATTAATCAAAATATCTTGCTTTGTGAGACTGACAAGGTTTAGTGGAGTAATTACAGTTCTCCTTGGACCTCGGATGCTTATATTTTAGTGTTGCTGTGTAATTTTAAAAATATAACGAATGTAATGATAAATCTTTATAAATCATTATAATAAATCTATTCTATTCTATTATATGAAAAACATATATGAAAAACATACACAGCCTGCTCCATCCTTTTTCTTTGATCCGTCCGTGAAGACGTTTACACCTTTTACGATAGTTTACACCTTCAACGCCGGCCTCGTCTTGATCAGTAGTATGTATGGTGTAAGGTTTATCAAAGACAAGCCGAGGCGGAATACCATCTGCACATGCCTGTAAAAGGGGTATCTTTCTGATAGCCTCAGTTCACAGGCGGCTTCTGGTTTGGCCACAGCTTGCGTTTGGTAGTATGCCAACGGATTTAAGGCGAGTCATGGTAGTCAGAGCCACTTCTTCTAGATGTAGGTCTAACGGTGGAACACACAGCATAATCTCCATTTCTCTCGTTGGTGTTGTTCGCATGGCTCCGGTTATGCTCAGACAGGCAACTCTTTGTACCTGGCATAGCTTGAGTTTTGCTGTTATTTGTTGACTCTTGGGCCACCAGACAACAGCTCCATAGGCCAACATTGGTCTTATGATAGCAGTGTAAATCCACAGGACCACCCTGGGTTTCATTCCCCAGGTTTTCCCTACGGTCCTGCGACACTGCTCGTATGATATGTAAGCCTTATTTATTCTTCTTTCGAGGTGAAGATTCCAGTTTAATTTGGCATCGAAAGTTACCCCCAAGTATTTCACCTGTGGTACAAAATTTAGTGCTGTGTTTAGGAGAACAGGTGCTCTCATTGGCTCCAGTTTTCTTTTCCTTGTAAAGAGTACCATTTCCGTCTTCCTGGGGTTGACGGATAGGGCACACTCCTCACACCAATTTTCGATGATTCTTAGGGCCATCTGCATTCTCTGACAGAGGGCTCCTTCGAATTTTCCATTAAGCAGTATCGTTAAGTCATCTGCGTATGCGGCAGTAGTTTATCCAGGCCCCACTGAAGTAGTGCTGGATATATGCCGTCGATGCCCGGCGATTTGAATGGGGAGAAGCTCTGTATTGCCCATTTGATTCTGTCTTCACTTACAATTTGGTTGGCGGTTTGCCAGTCCGAATTTGTTGGTTAGGTGTCGACTTCATTTGGCCATTCCCTTCGATCTGTTGTGACAGATTTAAGGAAGTGAGTTTGCATGAGCAGCTCTAGGCTTTCGCAGAGGTTGTTGGTCTTGATACCATCGTCCCTTTTCAATATACCTATATCATGGTTTTTGTCTTTAGTGAGGATTTTACATAGCCTGGCTACTTGTGAGTAGTCTTCAATTTCCTCACAGTAGGCTCTTCACGCTTTTCTTTGTTTTTGTCTAACTAGTTTTTTAAACTCCCTCAGGTGGGTCTTGTATTGGTCCCAGTCTGATTCAAGTTTTGTCCGTTTTGCTTTATTGAAAGATATCCTTGTCCTCTGTTTCAAGTCCGTCAAGTCTCGGCACCACCATTTAGTGGCTTCCCCAGGGGCTCTCAAGACTCTGAGCGGGCAGGATCTTTCAAAAGCTTTCCTCACGGCTGTTATTAGAGTGTCTGTATATTCCTCTATTCTGCCACTATCATTGAGCACGTCGAGTTGTTCCAGGTTCTTCCCGACAACCTGGAAAATGGTAAGTTATTTTTGTTAGTATTTATGCAAAAGTTTGGACCTAGACTTAATATTTCATTAATATTATTTGGAATTATTGTATTTGAAATATTTTCGACCCAATTTTAAATGTTATTATTTTGTTCATTATTATTGTAATTTTGTTTTTGTTCCATTTTATAATTTTTTGTTTATTGTTTTTTTTTATAATTTAGAAACTGTTTTTCCATTTTTGTATTAAATTGATCTAAAAATTTATTAATTAAATTTTGAGGAGTAACTGAAACTAATATTTGATAAAAATTGTTAGTAGTATTAGTAGTTTTAGATTTAATGAATTTAAATATTTGGTGTAATCTGTTAATAATAGATTTATTAGAATAATTTAATTACTTACTTACTTTGTAATCGAACGTCTTCTCTATACCTATATCTACTTTGAATTATCATCCTTCTTAAAATGGTAAATATCTCCGAAACCTGAGGGTGTAGTCTAGGGTGCGACACATGTTTTTGACTCAAAAGTTTGCGCTTTTTCCGAATTTAAAAAAATATATAGGGTGTTCCATTTAAAATAAGAAAGTTAGTTGCTATCCAGGAGATATAGAACACCCTGTACATTCACCGATATTTTTTAAAACACCAAAAAAGGATATCAACGACCGCGGGATAACACACAATTTTCTCTGATAAATAGCAAAGGCGCTACAGAGCAAATATGCACTAGAAACTCACTCTGTATATATACATACCTATCAATTTATTTTCACAGCAGGAAATTTTCCTTTATTAAGCTCGAGGATTAGCAGGATTTTTACAACATGTTCGCCATCTGAAATCATCTGAAGTTTTCCTTTATACATGTCCTAGTCACTGAACAGATTGCTAATATCCCCTAACAATAGCCCCAGACTTACGAGAAAGCCTTAAGTTGTAATACGATTTCCACAATAGAAACCCGCTCGATTGTGTGTCAATCAGACCGAATATGCGTTATTGGCCCAAAGTTTGCCTGCATATACTTATACAGATATTAAAAATCTCGGGAAACTTTTATTAACTTGCATACATTATTGACGACCTTTGCGGGAATATTGGAAAATGGAGTATTTTTGGGTTAAAATTGATATCACAGAGGAATAACATGCTGTTTATGGTTAAGGAAAATGCTATTTTTTTGTCCGACTAGACAAGATTCCCGGATGAGGAAAATGGGAAAGACACAAATGAGAAAATAGATTTAATAATAGACATAATTAATCGGTAAATATGGTTGAATTAGAATAGGCATGAGATAAAAAGAGAAGTATAAGAAGAGAATCAAGTTGAAGCATGCAAATGTATAAAGTAGAAAAGAGATAGAGTGAATGGCAGTCAATGATCATCCATAAAGTTGATTATTGACCACAGAATGTATTGTAATTTATTAATAATAAGCATAAGCGTAATATTGAACTAAGTACCAATAAGAATCAAATATTATATTAGGAGAATATCTCATTAATATTACTAAATCAATCTAATTTAAAAATATAAATAAAATGGATATTGATTTCGAGGCTATAGCTCGAAATTAATTAAATTAAATTAGATTAAAGTAAATAATCAAACTGAAACATTAAATATTGTTATAATATATACAATAAACATAAAATGTGTTCATATTTTTGTATTGTTTAATAGTTGAATCAAGAAAATTGGTCAATTTAAATTGTTATTATGGAAAACATTTGCAAAATAGGAAATAATAAACTTACCAGGGATAGCACTTCCTTGGAAACAGGTAACAAAGCTACAAGGAATCGTAATTAGTAATTAAAGGGAGGAGCAGGAGCCACGTAATTTTCCAGTCCGTGCGTAAGTTATTCCCATAAACCGAGTAGTTGTTACCTGTAAATCCATTCAGTATGTAGTTTAGCCTACTTTTGGCTAGGGTCGATGCGCTAGGTGCCTGCATTGCAGGCTGCTGCTTGTCAAAGGACATTACTTAGTAATGTCTAATGTCTGATGAATAGTAGCAACTCAACCAGCAACCAGACCGCTAGTAGCAACCACACCGCTAGAGGGGTCTGGTTATCCCTCGCTTGCACACTACTGCTTGGTCTGCTTGACTGTTTTGATAGTTTTGGTCATTCATTAATTCCTCTACCTACGGTCTACGGTGTACTGATGAGAGCCAACAGCTCGAAACTAGTCTACACCTGGTGGAGGCATGATACTAAGAGTACAAGATATGTGATCACTTGGGAAACGCGTTTTGAACAAACTTGCGCGTTACGTCACTCCGTGACAAAAATGTATGGCGATATATGGAGACGAAAGCTTTTAACACGGTTTTATTATAAAGTTTCGTTATGATTCGACTCGATATAACTATTTTGGACATTGCTTAAGTATACAGGGTGTTTACGAACTTGAGAAACATTTTATATTTTATTTTTTCTCGGTTATTAAAGCACTTTCATTAGGTATATTTTTTGTAAAGCATTAACTTTTAGCATAATATATTATCATGAATTAAAAATAATCTCCCAAGTTATTAAATGCCCTGTATAGGTAGGTAGAAAAAAGAACAAGGCAACCCAACCAACATGATATTCCCGCTCATTAAAGGGCCTGTACCCCGAACACTGGCAAATAGCTGGTGTCGGAGACCTGGGAGCTGGTACTTTGCCGTTAAAGGTCTACTACGGCACGAACTGGAATCAATGACTATCCACGTCTATATTCCTTGAACTGGAATGGCACTTAGTAGAAGGATTGTTTGTAAAGAACCTGTACATTAATTAGTAATTACTGCATTAGACGCCCAGTTGGGGTCCATTCTAGAGTCGGCTTTATAAAAAGCAAGCACGGAAAGCAATACAACAAATTTGTTATTCTCCAATCCTTAACACTTAATACAATGGACCTACTTGGTCATATCAGATATGACCAAGTAGGTCCATTGTATTAATTGTGAGGGATTAGAGTGAATTTAAAACTCCGTGTTAGTCCATCGAATAACCATCTAAATCAACAATTGCTTCATACTTCACAAGTAAATAATAAGCAGCGAATTTCTCAGTGTTGTTTTTCAGCAACACCGACAGAGAAGGTTAGGAAAAAGCGGGGGAATATTCAAAGAATCGTTTACAACGAGACATAAATTTTGCAATATAAACTTAATTTATAATTTTAAATAATACGATTTGTAGTTAATAGATGATTTAATCCCATGTAATGGATATAAGGTATAATATGTCAGAACAGGGTATTAATTTAGTATTTGAAATCGTAAAATCAAATTTTATACTTACAACTGAATAAATTATTGGAAATTAATAATTAAAACTAATGCTTATTTAATTAAAGATTATGAACATCAAAGATAGCCAATACAATTTAAAAGATTATACATATCAAAGATAGCCAAGAAAAATTAGAATTAAGCATCCATCCATCCATAGAAAATTTAAGCATCCTTTGAACATCCCACTGATATGAAGATAACTATGCTCTAATGTAAAAATTATTTCGAAAATATTTTATCTTAAAAGATAATATAAAATAACCATAAAAATTCAAAGAAAGATAGCTCGTAATTCTATATAAATATGTTTATAAATAATTGCTCATAAGAACTGGCGCCCATGAAAATAAGAGAATAATTAGGAGCAAAAGCAAGTATAGAAAGCATAATTAATAGTAATAAACAAAGTATTAACAATAATTATTTAAAATTATTAAAATTTATTAACATATTTACAAGGTAACTTAAACAATCTAAACTTGCTAATTTTAAGGAACATTGTTACAGAGGACTTAGTAGACTCCATGTAGTTAGATTTTAGTTAAGTACTTTTTTCCCAGGATAGTAATAAGTTGTTTTTAAATTTCATTTCATATGAACAATTTCTCTTTTATAATAAACATAATAATATGTAAACACAGCTACTTTTTTCTTGTTGTGCAACTTTCAGATGAACAATTTAAATATTAAACCACCATTCACCAGGTAAGTAGTAAGGGTAATTACCCAATATGCAAATTAAACATTATTTCTCTATCATAGCATTTCTAAGATAATATTTCAAAAATATATAAATATCACAAATTTTTCTCATCAAAACTTTAATATAAAAAAAACCATATATGTATACGTTCTCTCAATTTATCTGGTGCTGCAGGCTAAGCCATCAGGTTATTTATTGAATTATCAATAAAATATCCCCAAATCCCTCTCGAAAATTGAAAAACCTCATCTACATAATCCAACGGAGTAAGCGCTTTATTATGCAGCAAGTCAGATGCACCTACTTCGTAATATGGATTTTCAGGTTCGATTCCAACAGTGCATTACCTATTCAGTAACTGAGCAAGAAATGTTTCAAATATATACGTAGTTTTCTCATTATTTGTAGGCAAGGTGGAAAAGGAAGGTTTGCCATACAATTAAATTCTGAAATCTCTCTCTCTCTCTCTCTCTCTATATATATATATATATATATATATATATATATATATATATATATATATATATATATATATATATATATATATATATTTTGTGAAAAGTAATCTTGGGTTTGTAGCATTTCATTACATAGAAATAAGCAAATAGACGAATAAGAAAGAAAACACACTTACCAGTACTATATCTGGACACACATACGGAAATGAATCACTATGCACATGAAAACGAACCACTTAGAAGTTGTACAAGTTCTTTCACCTTTCTTGAGGATCTTCAGAGCAGTATACGATTTATTTCATTGATCATTCATACTTGAATTTAAATTACCAATACACCAACACTTGCAGTGACGTTTTATGACATTAGTTTTTGACGGAACTCATTCTTAGAATACACAAACCTAGTCTACTATTTATATTTGTTCTACTTGAACATATTATATATAAAAGCATTAGGCATACAGTTATCCAGAAGATGTTAAACTTTAAAATGCATAAAATCTTGTTGAACCTATTGAAAAACAACTACTTTTTCCAACTATATGCGGGAAAATATTGAATTATATATACAATAGAGTTCTGAAGCATTCAAAGAGGGAGTGATACAGAAATTGCTTGCTTAGTCAAAACTAAAATCATTTGTTGGTTGTATGTATTAATTGTTTCTTCGAAAATTCTCGAAAATTTTATGCATTTTAAAGTTTAACATCTTCTGGATAACTGTATGCCTAATGCTTTTATATATAATATGTTCAAATAGAACAAATATAAATAGTAGACTAGGTTTGTGTATTCTAAGAATGAGTTCCGTCAAAAACTAATGTCATAAAACGTCACTGCAAGTGTTGGTGTATTGGTAATTTAAATTCAAGTATGAATGATCAATGAAATAAATCGTATACTGCTCTGAAGATCCTCAAGAAAGGTGAAAGAACTTGTACAACTTCTAAGTGGTTCGTTTTCATGTGCATAGTGATTCATTTCCGTATGTGTGTCCAGATATAGTACTGGTAAGTGTGTTTTCTTTCTTATTCGTCTATTTGCTTATTTCTATGTAATGAAATGCTACAAACCCAAGATTACTTTTCACAAAATAAATATGAATAGCAAAGAATTTCAAAGCTAATATATATATATATATATATATATATATATATATATATATATATATATATATATATATATATATATATATATATTGTTACGTTTCTCGTAACCTTTTGGGCTAGGGTTAGTTTTAATAAAACCACATTCTCTCACTACAACTAACTTATTTATTTATTCATACTATTGCTGTGACACCTTTGAGGAACACCTATCACTATTTAACAAATTAATATTACTTACATTATTCCCTTCACTAAATCTACCCCCATGGCTTCAGGAGACGTGTCAACTGGTCTATCACAATTGTGCAAACCCACTAACTCTTCCCAGCTTGCTATCTCCCCCCAAAGACCTTCCATTTCCTATTTTCTTGTCACCCGGGGATAAAAGCAAGTCTAGCAGATTCACTATTCAATAAGTTCAATGTTTTCTACTTCCTTTAAAGTTCCATTCGAAATATCTTTACTCAGCAAATAAACTGTGATGCCAATAAATTATATAAGATATCTTACATCCTTTATAGCATCCAGAATTTATTCATTATTAACATGGAACTTATTTGACTTTGTAAAATTTATAATTAATATGCATTAATTTACTATACAGTGTGTTTTCTAATTTGTTGCCAAAATATGTTTATTTTTATATTTAGTTATAATTGTGACAATATATATATATTTATATATATATATATATATATATATATATATATATATATATATATATATATATATATATATATATATATATGTATATATATATATATATATGTATATATATATATATATATATATATATATATATATATATATATATATATATATATATATATATATATATATATATATATATATATATATATATATATATATATATATATATATATATATATATATATATATATATATATATATATATATATATATATATATATATATATATATATATATATATATATATATATATATATATATATATATATATATATATATATATATATATATATTAGCCTTGAAGTTCTTTGCTATTCATATTTGTTTTGTGAAAAGTAATCTTGGGTTTGTAGCATTTCATTACATAGAGAAATAAGCAAATAGACGAAAATAAGGAAGATACACTTACCAGTTCTATATCTGGACATACACAAGGAAATCAACCACTTTAGAAGTTGTACAAGTTCTTTCACCTTTCTTGAGGATCTTCAGAGTGGTGTACGACCTGTTTCATTGATTATTTATACTTGAATTTAAAATATTAATACTCCAACACTTGCAGTGACGTTTTATGACATCAGTTTTTGATGGAACTCAAATTCTTAGAATACACAAACCTAGTCTACTATTTATATTTGTTCTATTTGAACATATTATATATATATATATATATATATATATATATATATATATATATATATATATATATATATATATATATATATATATATATATATATATAATATATATATATATATATATATATATATATATATATATATATATATATATATATATATATATATATATATATATATATATATATATTGTAACTCGGGAATGACTACTCAAAACTATGATGACCTAACGGTGAACTTTCAAGATTCATATTAGTATGAAAATAATACATCAGTTTGATGTTTGTAGTTTGTACCAATATTGTAGACTGTTCTAAATGTCTCCTCAAAGGATTGATTGTAATTGGTCTTGTGTTAAATTGCCACTTGCTGGATCTGTGGACCCTCTACCAGTTGCTTAAATTCCGGAAACCACACAGCTAATCTGTAACGTGTTATTTATCGAAGCGTTCTTGCATTGTTCCGGGTTGTAAATATTTGACGGCATTTATGAGGAAGGTGTTTCTCTTAGATACGCTGCAAACACCTACACTGTATCATTAAAAACGTGGAGTAACTTTAAATTTGCCTGCCTCATTTCAGGCACTTACAGCAGCTCTTATCAGCATGGAGATAAATCACGACGACGTATTCAACCGTTAAGGTAAATAAGATTGTGCATGTGATCGTAACAAGACGAGATAGACCTACTTAGAGTTTAGAACATTGTTATTCTTCTTATCGTCTCACATAAATTATTAGGCTTAGTTTCAAAAATTTATTTGTAAATAACCCGATAGAAAGAAATCCGTTGGAGTTAAATATGGCAATCTAGCTACCCATTTAAAAAATATTTTAATAATTGCTAATTATAATACCTAATTAATTTTAATTAATTATTTTAAAATAATAATTAAGATTTTAATAATTCTTTATAATTTCTGCGATGTGAGAAATTCATATTTTCATCATGGCCACGAAAAGCCAACTACTATTTTCCAAATACAAAACTGAATCCTATTTTCCTAAATACATTATAAGGCCGATTGCGTCTAGAGTAAAATTACATGTTAGCATGTGACGTATGTATCACATAGAACCTAGAAATAGTCGTAATTCATACAGTGCCAAAATTGTAACATAGAACTTTGTAATTTTAACGCAGCGAATTGTATTCGACTAAAAGTTTGAATTTTACCTGAATTATTGACTCGGCATTAAACCTTGCTTCTGTGCATAGTAAAAACTGTCAAATATCGCTAATTGAGAACTGCTTTTTTACGGATCGTTAATCCGCAAAGATTTGTCTCAAGCATCACGTCTGCTGACGATACTCTCACGATCGACGCATATCCGAGCAATTGAAATGCAAAAAATAAATAAATCAAAGCCCCTCTTGATATATTTTTATACGATACAGCCTTACCAAGAGCGTCCGTGAATAATAATAATTATGATTGATCGTAAAAGTGATTTATTAGCGGCAGCTAAATTTAGAAAAATCTGCGCAGCAAGAGTCTGCCATAAGCCACGATATTAAATTGTAATTATTAAATAAAATATTAAAGAAATAAATATGGGCCGCGAAAATTTTACGGCCGTATAAATAAATTTTAGCGGGGTTATTTCGAAGCCAAGCAAAATAAATAGGTGTGTTTATGGGGATGTCAGCATGAAATAGTCTGATGAGGGCATTACCAGGACCATTTCCCGTAAAAATTGGTATGTTAGGGAGATAAAAAGAAGTCCTACGCCATCCAGACTGGCCATGAATCATACCACGAAGTAATTGATTGAGAAAACGTGCCTTGGTTTTGCATTCGCAACTGCAGTGGAACACAGTGTATGTACCGGCATTACCTTTTTATACTTGTGTAATTAGTAGTATCTTGTTGATAAAAAATTAGAAATATTGACTTAATGTGACGTATTTTTGGGGAATGTTTACCCAACAAATAGGCGGTGCGAGGTGGATGATTTAAAAGCAGCGTTATCTGGCCTGTGAAATTTACCGAACTCTTGACACAGGAAGAATGAATTAATAATAATTATGGCGTGGAAATATTACGTGTGTTGATTAAGACTGCTAAATTTTTCGGTAGAAATTGAAAATGTTATCCATATTTTCATCAATCCTTCTCTTATTTTTGTTTGCAAAATTTTCAATTACTCAATTTTTTTTTTTTCTTTGTCGAGGGTCGGTGGAAAAATCTTCAAAAAGACATTAAGCAGGGTCCGCACTGCTTAATAGTGTGGGACTGCTGGATCCGCATCGGCCTCACTTACGAGTAAGTGAGTCCGACGGGGAGCCAGCGACCTCACTAAAAAACCACCTCCCTTTCCTTCGCAGAACACCAGACCGGAACCGTTTTCGCATTACTTCAGCCTGGGTCTCGTTTCTTGCTCTTGCGAGCTCTACCGTTTTAGCTCGTAGCCTCTCTGTCCTTTCGCTTTTTCTTCAGTCTGTCAAGCAGCCATCATCTCTCTTTGTTCGTAGCAGCCCCTGCACGTAGGTAGCCACTATGTTCCATCCGTTCTCGTTATCAAGCATCAGCTCCACGATGTTCTCTGGAGTTATTTGACCGATTTCTGCTTCCACACGTCTCCTTTCGTCGATCCAGCGACTGCATACGAAAAACGTATGCTCTGCGTCGTCCCTTTCATGTCCGCAGTATTTACATTCCGCCGTCCTGACCTTGCCCATTTTCCACAAATAATGTCGCAAGTATCCATGCCCACTCAGGAACTGGGTCAAGTAGAAATCCACCTCCCCGGATTTCCTATCCATCCAGGGTCCGAGTCTTCTGATAAGCAGGTGTGTCCACCTACCTCTTGGGTCGTTCATCCATCTTTCCTGCCATTTCGCCAGGGTTCGGACTCTCTCATCTTCTACTGCCCGTTCTCTGCCCATTTCCACGATAGCGTCATAGATTCGCTTGCGCTCAATAGCGAGCAGGTCGATGGGTAGTACGCCAGTTATCACCAGAATTGCGGCCTCGGAGACTGTGCGATAAGAGCACGCGATCCGTAGTGCTCCCCTTCGCTGCACGGCGCTCATGCGTTTTCTGTATTTCTTTACTCTCATAGCGTCGGCCCAGATCTCCGCCCCATAGAGCAAGATCGAATGCGTCGTCGCCATTAAGAGCCTGCGCTGGCTTGGCCGCGGGCCACCCACGTTCGACATGAGTCCGCTCAGTGCGGCGGTCTTCGTGACGGCTCGGTCGGCCGAGCTCTGTATGTGCGGCCAGTAGGTGAGCTTCGTGTCCAAGATCACTCCGAGATACTTCGCCGACATCTTCGTCTGGACCTGTTCGGTACCAATTACCATTGGTACGATCGTGGGGATTCTCTTCCTCGTGAGCAGCACGATCTCGGTCTTTGCCAAGACCAGCTGCAGTCCGTGTTGGCTCATCCAGTTGTTGACTCGCCTCATTACTTGGTCGAGTTTCAGCTGTGCCATTTCGGTGTTTCGGGAAACGATGACCGCTGCAACGTCGTGCGCGTACCCGACGAGGAATACGTCTCGGGGCATGTCCGCTCGGAGCAGGCTGTCGTACAGCGCATTCCAGAGGTCCTACTCCCTGAGTATGCGGAGGAGATAAGGCGGAATGCCGAACATATCTCGTAGCGCCTCAAGGATATCTATCTATCTCGCCGAATTGAAGGCGTTTTTGACGTCCAGGGTAACAAGCACCAGTATCGGACGAGCCTGGTGTCTCGCCGTCTGAGTCTTGCGCACCGTTTCCACTACCTCTCGTATGGCACCGATGGTGGAACGGCGCTGTCTAAAGCCGTACTTCCTGTTGGAGAAGTCTCCCGCCGTTCGAATGGCATTCAGTAATCTAGGCCTCAGCAGCAATTCCAGCGTCTTGCCGCCAGTATCCAGCAGACTCAGGGGTCTGAACGACGATGGTGAATTCGGGTCCCCTTTTCCTTTACTTATGAGTACTAGTCTTGCTTGCTTCCAGCGAGCGCTAAATACTCCTTCTTGGATGCAGGCGTTCATCATTTCCAACAGTAGGTTCGGTGTCGTATGTGCTTAAGAATCTCTGCCGGCACGCCGTCCGGTCCAGGGGCCTTTCCGCTTTTTAAGGCGGCGACGGCCGTCATCAGCTCTTCCATTCTGAAAATAGGAACTCCGCCGATTTCTTCTTCCCCATTTACCTCATGTCTCAGAGGGTGCCCTGGGAAGAGTTCGTCGACTATGCCTTCTACGATTTTTACAGGCAAAGCCCCGATCGGTCCTAGGGACTTCAGTTTCTTGGTCACGATCTTGTAGCCTAGTCCCCATGGGTCCCTGTCCACGTCCTCACACAATTTCCTCCAGCACAGTCGCTTGCTGTCAATTACTCTATTATTATTATTGTCAATACTGTTAATAAAATGTTTCTCCGTCGATAACTTATTATCGCCCTTTACTTGTCGGCTGATGGAGCAAATTTTTTTCAAACCCTCTTGCTTTACTGTACAACGATCTTCAAAGATTGGCTGTGGATCATCAGGACACAATATGCAAATGTGTAAATCTGCTTCCATTATTGTTAATTTTTTTATAATTTTTTAAAAAGAGCAACGTTACTTAATAATACTTGGAATATTTTAAATATAGTGATCGATATTAAAATGACGTTTACGATAGAAAGTCAAACAAAGACTAAAGCACGAGATGAGGTCACTAAGACCACACGTGTTCGACAGCTGTTGTACCAAAAACTTGTATCAGCCTTACAAAGTAGTTCTCATCCATAAGATGAGAAAATCTTCTTAGACTATGTCGTCTTTCGTTATTTATATACAAATTTTCTACACATACTTATTATTATAGGTATGTGTAGGTATAAACTATGTATAATACAATGTAGAAAAAACGGATCTCTCACCTTTACAATACGATGAATCTGTTGAATACCTGAGATATATGTACCCCTCATATTTATTATAGTATTCTATAATTATTATACACATGCTTTAACATGTAGGTATGTGTGTTCTGTTATTATTATTATTATAAGATGGATATTGCGCGTGTTCAAGTATATTATATAGACCATTCTGTGATTTTTTAACGTACGCGTAATAAGGCACGCGCGCGCACCCACATACATACATACACACACTTACCTACACGTACACTTACTTATATACACACATACAAACACATTAACACGTATTTACACATACATATTTGCATTCACATGCACATTTTATGATTCTTTTATGTTAAAAAAAATATATACATACCTTTATCACCTATAATAGTATCACATTGCTAATATAATATAAAAACGAGGATTACCACGTGAAAATATATGCAAATACCTATACTCTATCCAACGAGAGAATGGACTTGCTTTGCGCATCGGCGACTACAGCGGAGAGGCTCTGTAACGAGCTGCGCAGGACCGTCATTCGATGAAATAAATTCGTAACGTAAATTCGATGACGTAAATTCGGATTCATCTCGTCTCTGGCTGCTGCCATTCTTATAATAGATTTAAAACTTATTTCACAACCGTAAACAACACAACTAAAATAACCGTACTTGCGAGGCTACAAATACAAACTGTGAATAGGTAGGCAGTAGTAGGTACTTTATATAATTAGGTACCAGGTAGGTATCGGACCCAGGCGCCGGCCCTGGCTACCTGCTGAGCCAATTAAGACGTTGAGAATACCGTGGTATTTTAAGTAGTTTAATTTAGGAGCATCAGAGCCTAACCATTTTAATTCAATGCGTTTATGTTTTAATTAAAATATTTCAGATTTCACATTGAGTTTGAAGATGCCTTGTTTTAAAGGGAATGTTATTAAAATTTGTTTTAACATTTAAAATTTGGAGGTTCTTAGAAAGATTTAGAGAGCGTCGCTTGTGCATTTGAAGCTAAAAGAGACTCTGATTGATTGATTGAGATTGGCGGGGGCTCTGCCCTTTGACGTATAGGCCTCAGTATGGGCCCGTCACGTCCCGCCTTTCGAGAGCTATACCAGTCCAGTTGCCTTAATAAAGCCAACGAGGCGGCTGGGACATAGCTCTCTAAAGTCCCTGGGCATCAGCATCAGTTGTCCCAGGTATTGCATACGTGTATGCAGGAAAGCGGGGCAATTCATCAGAACATGCCCTGCTGTCTCCTCATCTTCCAAGCATCCCCTACACTCAGGGTCTTCCACAAGACCCATTATGTAAAGGTGTCGTCTTAGGTGGCAGTGACCGGTCAGTAGGCCTGTCACTGTTCTTAAGTTACATCTGCTTAACTTCAGCAGCTGTCTGGTCCTCCCAGCGTCGGGACCAGATATGAGGAGTCCTTTAGTCTCATGCCTGGAGCAGTTGTCCAACAATGTTGAAACATTTGTTGGGCTAAAGTCTTCATTGAGAGAACCGCTGTGCTTCTGGAGATCCCTACGAAGGGTTCAGGCCCAGTAGGTGTCTCTAAAGTGCCTAATTTGGCTAGTTGATCGGCCTTCTCGTTTCCCGGTACACCAGAATGTCCTGGGACCCAGACAAGGCGTAAATTATTCCTCTGAGAGAGCGTCTCGAGGACGGTCTTGCATTCCAGAACCAGTTTTGAGCGCACTTCAACGGCACTAAGTGCCAAGATGGCAGCTCTACTGTCGGAGCATATATTGATTCTACCAGTTCTTTGTGGGCCAGCTAGCAGCTCCAGCCCACAGGATAGAATCGCAAATACCTCGGCCTGGAAGACAGTAGCATGTGCACCCAGAGCAAAGTATTTACTTATTTGTTCCGAGTCAGAAAAGACTCCGGCACCCGACATTCCATCCGCCCTGGATCCATCCGTATACCAGTTGGTTCCGTTGCGGATTGCCATCGGGGTGTTCTCTATCCCCCACTCCTCGCGGTCAGGGATTACGACCTCCAGGAAGTTCGAGGGATATAGTTTAGTGGGAATATGATCACCACTCATGAGTAGAACCGGGCATCGTTCGGTGGCCCAGTTCCACATGCGAGAGTGCCCGAATGAGCACACCTGTAACTGGTCTAGCGTGCGCAGTCTATATTCCGCACGCATGGCTTCCAATTTAATGAATATTTGTAGTGGCATGAGATTTAATAGCACCTCCAGAGCTCTGGTGGGAGCCGTTCTCAATGCTCCAGTCATCCCTAAACACGCAAGTCTCTGGACCCTGTCCAGTTGCCTGTTAGTTGAGTTCCTTTCAACACAAGGCCACCACAAAAGAGACTCTATATAGCAGAATATAATGGAAAACTACGATTACACTGAAATAGTAATACTCTGGCTGATGAAACCATGAAACCAAATTTATTTGGTTAAAATGCATATGATTTATAAAGTTTGTAACCGACATTTCAAAACATTATTCATTAAATGTGAAATTCATTGATCGTGTAATTCGCGCGTTAAGTGAATTTTATACGTACCTAATTGCTTCGGTATGTAATTTATGAGCTGGGTGATAAATTACAGAAAAAACTGTGCGGGTTATTGCTTCATTAAATTTGTTACGTGGTTTCACATTTCATATTCGTTTACGTCAGCTATCGTCATTTATATTTCCAGGAAACATATTGGTTATAAATCGCAGTTGCATAGTGCATCTACTATGGTTTTATAACTACCGTATAATGCCTGTTGTCTTAAAATTCGCAAGCCGAGTACAAACTTTGTAAATGAGAATTTCCTATTAATAAACCAGGCACGTAACAAGGCACGTTTAAGCCCCCCCCCCCCACGTGCAAAACGCCTTGTAGTTATTTCGTTGAGATGAAGTGAGGTATACATTTTAAATTACATCCCACTGCAAAAATAAGGGTTTGGATAAAAATTGGAACGGCAGACGGTTGTTTGCCGTGACTGAAAAAAGGCACACAGTCCTATGCGAATTTAATGAAAATGAAGGGAAACAAATCAATCACTTTAGCAGCGAATTTCTCACATGTCGAATATCAAATAGACATAATTTGACTTGTTATACATACATTTTATCGAATTCAAATTATTATTAAAAGCAAGTTCATCTGGCAAATTAAACAAGCCCCAGCTTGGGATGATAAATATTGTAATAAATGAATTAAGCCCTATCTTGGTGAAATAATTATCATGTTATGTCTATATTTTGGTCTTTTGAAATAAAAATTCACTGATTTCGCAATCCTTGCAACTATCGGAGACATCGGAAATGATAACAAAATATATGAAACTTAATATACCGATCCTTTTGAGTTGTTTCGAATACGTCAAATACTATCGTACGCGTGCATGCTTGTGGCAATTTCCAGATTGGCTTTAGCATGCTTATGTTTATTAAGTGTTTATTACGTGTTTATTACTAACGTTTGGGGTACGATTGAGTCCCTGGCATTTTATAAATTTAGAATAACACGTTAGTGAATAATTTAATATAATATTGAGTAAGGATACTATCATACATTGCCACAAGAATGCGCAGAACGTACTACGCACAGAGTTATTGTCTCATTCAATACAAGTTGCGTTGTATTTATCTTACTCGCTTGCTCTGACTGGATAGGTCTATTAACTGTTTATTATACACACAAGGTCAAGGTTATATATAAATATAAACATATTTTTTTAGCATTTTGTTTCTGAAAACCTTAAGTATTACTAATATTTAACACATCTCAATGTACGAGTTAGATATGTAGTAAGAAATAATAAACATAATTTTTAAATAACCAACTTATATTGAATTTGCAGTTAAATTTAAACAAAATCACAGATCTTGCATATTACGCAAGTATCGCAGGCATATTGAAAATACCAGACACAACTGGTAAAATTTTCTCAAGTGAATTGAATAAAAATAAAAAGCAGTTATGTTACGATTTCTTTGTTCGTTTAACCCCGAAGGTCTTGTCGTTTTAAACGGGTTATCTTGCATGAGGTGGTCAAGAATTACACTAATTTTTTGTTTGTTTTCGAATGAATTCTATTCTTTAAAAAAGTTTTTGTTTACCTAAAAATAGTGATGGCTTTGTCAAAAATTGTGTTGTATATACAGGCTAGTTAAGTGTACCTAGTTAAGAATTGCAAAATCTTAAAATTTGGTAAGAGTAAACATTGTGATTTTTGATCACCCCGTATAAAAACATAATTGTGGCAAAATCGTCATTAGTTTTTTATACGTGGTAAAAAGTACAAACTTGACTCTTACCGAATTTTAAGATTTTGTAATTTTTGACCACTTGTAATTTTTAACCAACCCCGTATAATAAACATAATTTCTGTCGAAATTACTTTAAGTGAGCAAAAACTTTAAAAAAAAATAGCGTTTTCCCGAAAACTAAACATTTTTGAGATTTTGTAATTTGTGACCACCCCGTATAAAAATATGATTTTTGTCGACGTCATTGCTATTTTTTGGGCAAGTAAAAACTTTTATAAACAATAACGTTTTCTCGACAATGTAAAATTTTATACGTAGTGATCAAAAAGTACAAACTTTACTCTTACCGAATTTTAAGATTTTGTATTTTTTGACGAATTTTTATAAGTTCATCCTAAATAAATTCGAATATATATCTTGTGTAAACGCTAACGCCCTGTGTCAAGTCTTTTAGTATAGGACCGTTCCGGCTAAGCGATATGTTTATTGTTTATGTTATCGAGATTGCGGTAGACGTA
>CAXKVY010000404.1:0-23208 GCA_964058915.1 Tetropium fuscum
AACCCGACTTAATTTATGTTCGCAGATTTTGTTTCCTAATCCTTTATGCGGCAAGAAAGAGGGTGGCTGCTATATTGACCTAAAAATTACTTTGGGGTACGTGAATTCGACTTCTGGTTACATACGGAGTTTCACGCTTTGTTTAAAGTTTACTCAAAATTATGAACAAGCTGAATAAACATGTATGCAATTGAAAAAAATATATCCGTCTTGATTTTATTGTTTTTTAAATGAAGAGCTCTGAAGAAATAATGTTATAAGCCACAAAAGTATCAAGTTTAGAAATTCGTGTTTGAAAATTTAAATAAATACGTCAAATAGATTAACTAATTTTACTGTTTAATTAGTTCATAATTTAATTTACAATATAATATTTGATAGTAGATTAGTGAGAAATGTTAACAAAAACAATGCACAATATTTCGTCGTCTTCATTACATTTTACTAATCTCAAATTTTGTTACAGATTGTGATTCTTGTTTTACATGTTTGGAGTGTTATAATAAGCATCATTACGAGACATTTTCCATAAGCGCATCTTAAACAATATTAAAGGTAAGCTGAATGCACTGTCTTTAGAATATTATCGTCCTGAGTTGTATCTGTCATTGTCCTCTGAATAAGTAAGTAAGTTTTCATATTGGTCAAGTTAAGGAGCAGTAGATCTATTAATAGGCAGTGAACTGATTTGCATTACGTGTGCCGTCGTAGAATGCGGAATGGCGATCTCAGTGGCCGGTCGGTTTTCCAGTGTATCAGAACAGTTGCAGCCAAGACTGTTTCTTGGACTCCTTCATTTTTGTCTTCTGGCGTTGGATAGCCATAATCGGATGCCAAAGGAAACTGTAAAAACGCGATGATTTTGTTTCGTAGCCCAATATACGCAACGGCATTGGCAGAGACAGAATAATTATTTGATAATTTAAAGAAAAATATTGACGATATATTTCAACTGTCACATATAACTATATTATATGTATTTACCTAAAATTAACGTAGAACATCATTTACAGAATAATTTCTTAAGAAAATGGGTCATAAATAAATAATACCTTACTTCTGATAGACTGATAGACTTGGCAACAATGTTCACTGGTCAGTTGATGACGTGCAACGCAATTATTCTTTCACACCATATTCAGTACAAAATCTTGTAATAATTTCGCATAAGAACAATGTTTATTATACTTCAAGTGATCTTTAATGGCCATATCTCTATCTATAAACCTCCACTGTACACTTGAAACATCGTACAGTATCACGTTCACTTCTATAATAAAATCCTATTAATGCAAGTTCAGCCAGCCGTAAAATACCAATCCACTCTCTGAATGCTAGCAAACATCCTTCGAATGTGCTAGTATAACTACATATATCAGTACAATCTTCAAAGCACATATTTGGTACATTTAGTAGTTACATAAAACAATAGATGGCGTTGTTTTCTAATTTTGTAAGTTACGCATACTGGTCCACTTACATTTCCATAGGTTTAATCTAATCCACCCCCAAGAAACTTAATTCTGCAACGAATCAAAACACATTATTACAAATGGCAGTTCAAGTTCAAGGTATCGGAGATGGGGGTGTTATCTCCGATACCTCCCACCAATCGTATGAATTAGAGATGGTACTGAACAGGTGAAATTGATGAACCGGTGAGAACGGTTCCATTCTTTTTTCAGAACCGTTCTCAATACCTGTTACCGCTCAGAACGTTCAGACCACGATACTAACGTGTCGATGTCGAAACAACGACTACAAAGTTCCAGTTCAGTTGTTCATTCTACTGTGGCAACTACACATGTATCATGTATATAACGGACTTTGTTTGTTGAAAATACGAATCGGCGGTAAATTAATCATAATGAATAAAAAAACTAGCGCCATGTGGATTTTTTTTACGATTGCGGACCCAAATAAGCAATTAGCTAAATGTAATTTATGTAAACAGGTCCTCTCGTATAAGTAATCGATAACAAATCTCAAGACATATACTTGGCAGACACCCTATAGTTAACATACTAGTTAGTTTATATGTTTAATTTTTATTTTATGTAAAATATATTCAACTCGCATCGCAAAACTTAATACAAGAAGTAAGAAGTACATGAAATTACTGGAACTAGTCCGAACCGTGCTGAACGTCTGAACAGTCAACTGCGTCTGAACTGTCTGGTCTGAAGTTCTGGTTCTGAACATTAGAATTGCAATAACAGGTAACAGGTATAGTTCGTATTCGAGAACCGGTTCACTGAACGGTTAGTCAATATGCGTTCTCAAGAACCGGTTCAGTTCTTTCCGTACCAACCCTAGTATGAATGAGTGATCAAGAATGCCCTCACAGCATGACCGATACCTCCCACCAATCATATGAATCGGAGTTGAAGAACGCCCCCTAACCCCATGGTACCCCCCACCAATAAATCACACCTCCCACCAATCATACGAATGAGAGTTGAAGAGGACCCCCCCACCTCATCGTACCCTCACCAGAAAAAGTCAGTGGTGGGGGTATGATGCGATGTGGGGTGTTCTTGAACTCTCATTGCTTTGCTACTTGGAATTCTTTGAAAATCTCAATGTTTTTTTTACATAATATGTAACTAGTAAGAATCACAGCGTTTTCCAGAAACGATTCCCGTTTTGGAATAGCGATATTTATTAAAACACTATTAACCTATCCAAAATTCCATACCAAAAAAAATTTAAAATATTTCTATTTTGAGAGTTATGCCCAATAATAGATATTTAAATTAAATAGGTATAATTACAAAGTGTTTTTCATAATTATTAAGACCACAACATTGGAGGAAATATTAGTAAACGCAATGAGGCAAAAAACTACTTTGTCACGATTTTATATAAACAGTTTAAAATAATAAAACCTTCCCGACGCTGAATCGTCCCTACTTAAATTATTACAAATCGACACAGTAGTAGCGGATCAGTTTAACAAGATTATAATATCAAACCCATTTTATACCGTCTGTCACACAAATAATTTCTTGACAATAGCTGCCCAAAGCCGGCCCTGCTTTTGTGCCTTCCGGATCCGTTTTTATTGTTGTGGAAAATCAGCATGGTCCTATTCATATATAAATCCGCCCATATTGTTGCAAGCGTACTTTTATATCAGAATGTAATAGAATAACCGAACGGGTAGCCTTCTGGGATCCAGCCTAATCTCTGTAGGCTAAGCGACCGTACAAAACGAATGTTACCGCCCACATACTGCCGTGGTATATAATATGCTATAGAAAATTGAATTATTCTCTTATAGTGCCTTTATATAATGCTAGTTGAAGATACGCGTTGTGTGAGGTATTGATATGTTACGTTACAAAAAATCTATTCCATTTTATTTATCATTTATCTATTTACATAGGCATTTATCTACAGGCCCGGCTTTAGACAGTGACTAGTGAGGGAGCTTATAAAGTTTTCGCCCCCTACCATCGCATTATTGTATATGTAATTCAATATTTTCGAGCATATAGCTAGGAAAAGTAGTTGTTTTAATAGATTCCACAAGATTTTATGCATTTTAAAGTTTAACATCTTCTGTATAACTGTATGCCTAATTCTTTTATATATAATATGTTCAAATAGAACAAATATAAATAGTAGAGTAGGTTTGTGTTTTCTAAGAATGTCAGTTCCGTCAAAAACTAATAGGTATCATAAAATGTCACTGAAAGTGTTGAGGTATGAATATCTTAAATTCAAGTATAAATGATCAATAAAACAAATCGCACATCACTCTGAAGATCCTCAATGAAGGTGAAAACTTGTACAATTTCTAAGGGATTCGTCCGTATAAATGTCCCGATATGTAACTGGTACGTGTGTCTTAATTATTATTCATCTATTTGTTTAGTTCTCTATTCAATGAATAACAAACCCAAGATTTCTTCTCGCAAAACATACATAAATTTGAGACACTCTGTAGGGAGCATTAGCCATAACAACGGATATAATGAAATCATACTGTAGCCTCATGTTTTCTGAACATTGTGTTTCTTAAATTTCTCTGATATGCGCAATATCAACGAAAATAAGTTCACAGTTTTATACCAGAACGTTTTTTTTTATTAAAATAACATTTTGACAACATTAAACTAACAATAATTAACCCTAACAATAATTAGCAATACATAGCAAAAAAAAGTACAAACTAGTAGCGCGTGTTTCCACCTCTGCTTCTAATAACTGCTTCACATCGCCGAGGCATTCTCGATATTAAATTGGATATTTGATTTTGGCCAAGTCCATTCCAATTATCGGTGACCATTACTTGGACATCTTGCAGGTTGGCAAGAGGGGGTTGATGCTGCCTCAGTGACCTACCAATAATATCCCATAAGTGCTCAATAGGATTCATATCGGGACTGTGCGGTGGCCAGATTACAGTTCGAATATTTACTTCACGTAAATATTCATTGACTATGCGCACTACATGAGGTCTTGCGTTATCGTGCATTAGTAAAAAAATATTCTCAATGTACGGAGAAAAAGCGACAAGGTGCTCAGACAAAACGCCATTAATGTATTGCGCTATTTGAAGAACCCCCACGTAAAGGTACGATATCCGTCCGTGACGTGAAGGAAATCCCAGCCCAAAACATCACAGAGCCTCCATTAAATAAAGTTATTTTACGTATGTATGTGGCCAATAACTCTTAGACGTCTATCGGAGCTATATAGACAAAACCTAGATTCGTCTGTAAATAGAACGTGTTCCCAGTCCTCAATAGTCCAGTTTACATGGTCCCTGGCGAATTGCAGTCTACCTATGCGGTAGTCTGCATTTAATCTAGGGCCTGTCGCTGGAACTCTGACATGTAAATTGTGTTGAGAAAGGCGTCTCCTCACAGTATATGATTAGTTGAATATTATGAATTGCACGACTTCCGTCAAAAGTTTCCTTGACGTGGCAAAACGGTCGGTTAAAGCACGCAGTCTAATATAGCAATCTTGAAAAATAGTTACCCGAGGCCTGCCTTATCGTGGACGTATGTTATAGTCATTAGTTTCCCTGAAGCGTTCGACAACACGAGAAATTGTATATGCAAATCCTAATCGCAAACCAATGGCGTTGTAGCTTACTCCCTCGTTATGTAACGTCACTGCTTGAACACATTCATCACGAGTCATATTCCTTCTAACACGTTCTAAAGTAAGCATATATCCAAATGGTAATTTCCAAAGATAGCTTATGTCAAGGATAAGGCAAACTTCATAAAGAAAATTATTATACCTTAAACAAATAGAGAAATGTATAAATTAACAAAGCATTGTAATGTAAAATTAATATTAAAAGTTTTAAATAACCGTTAATATGTGATAGACATTTTAAAAACCAAATTGACAGGGCCAAAAGTGTACAGTGTACATATAAAAACAGGATACCAGTAGTCAACAAATTTATTGAATTTATTGAGGTTATCAAAATATTTTGAAGAAGCGTTTTGTAAAATTTATTAAGAATTACTTTAGTTGTAAAAAGTTAATATATTTAAATAACCAGAGTAAATTCAACTTACGAACATTTAAAAAGGTTACGATTGTGAAAGCAGGTGAAATTCAAGATCATCTAGCGAAGAATTTCGACGTGCAGAGACAGTACTCAGCAAGTAGCAGAAATGAACGAGGTATTTTTAAATGAGCAATCCAGATCCATGCAACAAGTTGAAATGCCAAAAAACATCACAACGTTTAACGAGGTACCTCTATAAATTTATCTGATCCGATTAAAGTAACGCTAGCTATTCAAATTTTCATATATATAGAAATATAAACTTTTGTATAAAGAGTACTCGCAAACTTACTTATCAATATTGATATCAACTATATCAAAGCTGTTGATGTACATGTTAGTAATATGTGTAGTTATATATAATTTTAGGTTATAATATATGAATTATTCTATTGAACAACGAACGCTTTAAAGCATTTCTATGTAAATGTTCCATTTCTTTAGATGTATAGAATTTTACACTGCATTAAGATAAAGATTTGAAACTTAGCAATATAAACAAATTAATTGAAAAGAAAACAGGTAGATGGAGATATATATATATATATATATATATATATATATATATATATATATATATATATATATATATATATATATATATATATATATATATATATATATATATATATATATATATATATATATATATATATATTACATTACTTATTACATTACAATATTACATTACTTTGGATTTTGTCCGAAATCAATTGAGTTAATGAAACAATACATTACTGGCAGATGTCAAAGAGTTACGGCCAATAATAAAAACTCGGATATATTACAAGTAAGTCAAGGTGTCCCACAAGGATCGATATTGGGCCCTCTCATGTTTATTTTATACACAGCTGAGTTTCAAAATGCTCTCAAGGCTTGCAAATCACATTTTTATGCTGATGATACTCAGCTGTATTATTCATTTAAAGAAGATGACATTGAAAATGCTTGTAACCGAGTTAATCGAGACTTATCATCACTCATTGAGTTATCAAATGATTTTTGTTTATCAATAAATTCATCGAAATCCAAAGTAATGATATTTGGTAGGAAACAAGCAAGAGAAAGGTGTGTGGAACGGGTTGATATTAACATAAAAAACGACCACCTTGAAGTAACAAACGTATCGAAAAATCTAGGTCTATATTTAGACTCCAAATTAAAATTTACAGAACATATTAACCATATTATTAAGAAATCTTTTGCTAATCTAAAATTAATTTATGCAAGTAAGGATATGTTAACAAAGAAAACAAAAAGGTTGTTATGTGAAGCTCTTGTGTTGTCGCATATAAATTATGCCTCAATAGTATATTACCCTTTCCTACGTCAAGTCGATGCCCAGCGATTACAACGGTTACAAAATAGTTGTATTAGACTAATTTGTGGAATTAGAAAATACGAATCGGTGTCCTCGAGTCTGAGGGAAACTGGTTGGCTTAATATCAAAACTAGAAACTTTTTCCACAGCTGTTGCTTTTTTCACAAAATGCTATTAACTAAGTCACCCCCTTACTTGTACAATAAAATTACCTACAGAACAGATGTGCATAACATTAATATAAGGCACAAATCAACGCTTGCCATCCCAAAGCACAAAACTAGCGAATTTCGTTCTGGATTCTCATATCGCATAGCTTCTCTTTACAACTCCATTTCTGATGATCTCAAGATACTGCCATACACAAGTTTTAAGATACGCCTTAAAAAAATGCTTTTACAAAACATATAATATGTAATATATAATTTTAGTTAAAGTTTTATCATATAGGTTGTTGCTGCGTCTAAAATGATTAAATTAACTAATTGCTTATATATAAACGTATAACTAAAATAATTATGTCTAGGTTGCATGAATACATTCTCTTTTTTCTGGGTTGAGTGGAAGAACAGAGAACTTTAAGATTCTCTGAACTCTGCCCTTTATACCCCAACTGTATATAATTGTAATAAATTAAATAACGTAATTGTAATTTGGGTTATAATAAAAACGATTATTATTATTATTATATATATATATATATATATATATATATATATATATATATATATATATATATATATATATATATATATATATATATATATATATATATATATATATATATATATATATATATAGCTGCTATTAAAAATTATCGCACCACGTTAATATTTGCTAAAATTTGAGGTCTCATAACTTTTTTACTTTTAGTCCAATTTTGATAATTTTTTTAGAATACTGTAGATAAAACAACTAATTTCAACTTGCATATCCAGTCTTTTGTTAACTGAGGACGGTTTAGGTATTATACAGGGCTAACTAAAAGGTTGTTATATAACCCTAATTTTAAAACACTCGGTGGAATAATTTCGTAACCAAATTTTTTAAAAATATCAATTTTTGTTAAGAACCATTCCTTTCCTACATTTTGTTATTTGGTCCATGTCTTTAGATACATTGGTTCATTTTTAAGAGCAAAATTAATTTGTCACCAACTACTGTTAATTTACTCTGCTGTTACAAGAGATATGTAAAACCCTACAAATCCGGCGTATGTCAACCAAAAAACAATGATTGGGTGTATGCAATCTCATTTTGACACATTTTCAAAAACAATACGGTGTTGAGGTATATTCAGCAATTTAAAATAATGAATCGTGTGAGACATTTGACAGCATTGGAATGTGTAAGAGCGCAAACTTTGGTTGATGATTTGGTTGATGAAAAAAGATGGTAGAAGTATGCGATATGTCTCTCGAATTCTGGGTGTTAACCATTCGAGAATGAGTCGAATGTTAGAATGTCACAGGGCACCTGGTTCTCACTCCAGGAGACATGGGCAGGGTAGAAAAAGGGCGTCGAATGTTAGGGATGACCATTTTCTCCGCCAAAATGCTTTAAGAAATCGGACAGTAACAAGTTCGCAATTGAAGAGTGAACTTGAGATGGTTCACCCCTTTATCTTCACCCTTTAAATCATACATTTTATAAAAAAACTTGCTTATGACCACCCGATAGAAGTGAAAAATTTTAAATATTTTAAAATATATACCTATATAATTACATTTATGTTATATAATGGATTAATTCGGTTAGTCAACAAAAAAATAATATCGATATAATATCATTATATAAAATTATTTATTCTTATCTCTGTATCCATGAAGTAATATTAGTTACAAAATAAATAATAATTTTTCACTTCAATAAAATGAAAAATTTATTGAAGTTTTCACTTCAATAAAATCAAAATCATTAAAATGTTTTTGCAACAAAGCAAATCCATTAGACAAATAAATTGATACTTTAACTAAAATTCTATAACAAACATTGACTTTAAAGTTTTGTATAGGGGTATAGGATCTTCTGAAATTTCGTCTGCTTGTTCATAATTAAAATGTGTTTTTTACCCGCTCTACTATCAAAAACCAAATTTGAAACAATGTCTACTTCGTTAGTTATTTTTTTTGCGTCAGATAAATCGCTGTATAACCCTTCATCTGATCTAATACTGTTAAAATATATTTTAACGTTGTCTAGTAAATATATTGCTTCATCTATATTACATTCTACATTTGGTAACATTTTACTCACAGAATTGATTTTAAACAAAATGTCGTTTATTGTCGTAGCATTTATACCTACTTTCTCTATAAAAAGTCCAAGTTCATTTGGCGCCCCTCCTTGGAGCTGGCGCCCTGAGCCGGTCGCCTAACCAGCCTACTGTATAAGGCCTATACATTTTTGTAATTCTGTAACACTAACAGAATTTTTACGTCCATCAGTTTCGTTGCAATGATTTATACTTCGTCCCCAACCGCCATTCATTTTGCGGAAACCCCGTGCCATTTGAGGTCGTGCCAAGGGAAACGTGCATCGAATTTTCCCCTAAAAGGTGTGCCTAGTGTCGTGAAAGAGCACGTAAATATCGAGCTTAGGTTGAAATGCGCTATAATTTAACAGAAGTAAGCAAAAATAAAAAGCCAAGCCTCGTGTGCTATGATCCGCCGTTTGCAAATAGCCTACATTCAACGGTGGCCTCTTAAAAGCCTTAATTAATCAAAATATCTTGCTTTGTGAGACTGACAAGGTTTAGTGGAGTAATTACAGTTCTCCTTGGACCTCGGATGCTTATATTTTAGTGTTGCTGTGTAATTTTAAAAATATAACGAATGTAATGATAAATCTTTATAAATCATTATAATAAATCTATTCTATTCTATTATATGAAAAACATATATGAAAAACATACACAGCCTGCTCCATCCTTTTTCTTTGATCCGTCCGTGAAGACGTTTACACCTTTTACGATAGTTTACACCTTCAACGCCGGCCTCGTCTTGATCAGTAGTATGTATGGTGTAAGGTTTATCAAAGACAAGCCGAGGCGGAATACCATCTGCACATGCCTGTAAAAGGGGTATCTTTCTGATAGCCTCAGTTCACAGGCGGCTTCTGGTTTGGCCACAGCTTGCGTTTGGTAGTATGCCAACGGATTTAAGGCGAGTCATGGTAGTCAGAGCCACTTCTTCTAGATGTAGGTCTAACGGTGGAACACACAGCATAATCTCCATTTCTCTCGTTGGTGTTGTTCGCATGGCTCCGGTTATGCTCAGACAGGCAACTCTTTGTACCTGGCATAGCTTGAGTTTTGCTGTTATTTGTTGACTCTTGGGCCACCAGACAACAGCTCCATAGGCCAACATTGGTCTTATGATAGCAGTGTAAATCCACAGGACCACCCTGGGTTTCATTCCCCAGGTTTTCCCTACGGTCCTGCGACACTGCTCGTATGATATGTAAGCCTTATTTATTCTTCTTTCGAGGTGAAGATTCCAGTTTAATTTGGCATCGAAAGTTACCCCCAAGTATTTCACCTGTGGTACAAAATTTAGTGCTGTGTTTAGGAGAACAGGTGCTCTCATTGGCTCCAGTTTTCTTTTCCTTGTAAAGAGTACCATTTCCGTCTTCCTGGGGTTGACGGATAGGGCACACTCCTCACACCAATTTTCGATGATTCTTAGGGCCATCTGCATTCTCTGACAGAGGGCTCCTTCGAATTTTCCATTAAGCAGTATCGTTAAGTCATCTGCGTATGCGGCAGTAGTTTATCCAGGCCCCACTGAAGTAGTGCTGGATATATGCCGTCGATGCCCGGCGATTTGAATGGGGAGAAGCTCTGTATTGCCCATTTGATTCTGTCTTCACTTACAATTTGGTTGGCGGTTTGCCAGTCCGAATTTGTTGGTTAGGTGTCGACTTCATTTGGCCATTCCCTTCGATCTGTTGTGACAGATTTAAGGAAGTGAGTTTGCATGAGCAGCTCTAGGCTTTCGCAGAGGTTGTTGGTCTTGATACCATCGTCCCTTTTCAATATACCTATATCATGGTTTTTGTCTTTAGTGAGGATTTTACATAGCCTGGCTACTTGTGAGTAGTCTTCAATTTCCTCACAGTAGGCTCTTCACGCTTTTCTTTGTTTTTGTCTAACTAGTTTTTTAAACTCCCTCAGGTGGGTCTTGTATTGGTCCCAGTCTGATTCAAGTTTTGTCCGTTTTGCTTTATTGAAAGATATCCTTGTCCTCTGTTTCAAGTCCGTCAAGTCTCGGCACCACCATTTAGTGGCTTCCCCAGGGGCTCTCAAGACTCTGAGCGGGCAGGATCTTTCAAAAGCTTTCCTCACGGCTGTTATTAGAGTGTCTGTATATTCCTCTATTCTGCCACTATCATTGAGCACGTCGAGTTGTTCCAGGTTCTTCCCGACAACCTGGAAAATGGTAAGTTATTTTTGTTAGTATTTATGCAAAAGTTTGGACCTAGACTTAATATTTCATTAATATTATTTGGAATTATTGTATTTGAAATATTTTCGACCCAATTTTAAATGTTATTATTTTGTTCATTATTATTGTAATTTTGTTTTTGTTCCATTTTATAATTTTTTGTTTATTGTTTTTTTTTATAATTTAGAAACTGTTTTTCCATTTTTGTATTAAATTGATCTAAAAATTTATTAATTAAATTTTGAGGAGTAACTGAAACTAATATTTGATAAAAATTGTTAGTAGTATTAGTAGTTTTAGATTTAATGAATTTAAATATTTGGTGTAATCTGTTAATAATAGATTTATTAGAATAATTTAATTACTTACTTACTTTGTAATCGAACGTCTTCTCTATACCTATATCTACTTTGAATTATCATCCTTCTTAAAATGGTAAATATCTCCGAAACCTGAGGGTGTAGTCTAGGGTGCGACACATGTTTTTGACTCAAAAGTTTGCGCTTTTTCCGAATTTAAAAAAATATATAGGGTGTTCCATTTAAAATAAGAAAGTTAGTTGCTATCCAGGAGATATAGAACACCCTGTACATTCACCGATATTTTTTAAAACACCAAAAAAGGATATCAACGACCGCGGGATAACACACAATTTTCTCTGATAAATAGCAAAGGCGCTACAGAGCAAATATGCACTAGAAACTCACTCTGTATATATACATACCTATCAATTTATTTTCACAGCAGGAAATTTTCCTTTATTAAGCTCGAGGATTAGCAGGATTTTTACAACATGTTCGCCATCTGAAATCATCTGAAGTTTTCCTTTATACATGTCCTAGTCACTGAACAGATTGCTAATATCCCCTAACAATAGCCCCAGACTTACGAGAAAGCCTTAAGTTGTAATACGATTTCCACAATAGAAACCCGCTCGATTGTGTGTCAATCAGACCGAATATGCGTTATTGGCCCAAAGTTTGCCTGCATATACTTATACAGATATTAAAAATCTCGGGAAACTTTTATTAACTTGCATACATTATTGACGACCTTTGCGGGAATATTGGAAAATGGAGTATTTTTGGGTTAAAATTGATATCACAGAGGAATAACATGCTGTTTATGGTTAAGGAAAATGCTATTTTTTTGTCCGACTAGACAAGATTCCCGGATGAGGAAAATGGGAAAGACACAAATGAGAAAATAGATTTAATAATAGACATAATTAATCGGTAAATATGGTTGAATTAGAATAGGCATGAGATAAAAAGAGAAGTATAAGAAGAGAATCAAGTTGAAGCATGCAAATGTATAAAGTAGAAAAGAGATAGAGTGAATGGCAGTCAATGATCATCCATAAAGTTGATTATTGACCACAGAATGTATTGTAATTTATTAATAATAAGCATAAGCGTAATATTGAACTAAGTACCAATAAGAATCAAATATTATATTAGGAGAATATCTCATTAATATTACTAAATCAATCTAATTTAAAAATATAAATAAAATGGATATTGATTTCGAGGCTATAGCTCGAAATTAATTAAATTAAATTAGATTAAAGTAAATAATCAAACTGAAACATTAAATATTGTTATAATATATACAATAAACATAAAATGTGTTCATATTTTTGTATTGTTTAATAGTTGAATCAAGAAAATTGGTCAATTTAAATTGTTATTATGGAAAACATTTGCAAAATAGGAAATAATAAACTTACCAGGGATAGCACTTCCTTGGAAACAGGTAACAAAGCTACAAGGAATCGTAATTAGTAATTAAAGGGAGGAGCCACGTAATTTTCCAGTCCGTGCGTAAGTTATTCCCATAAACCGAGTAGTTGTTACCTGTAAATCCATTCAGTATGTAGTTTAGCCTACTTTTGGCTAGGGTCGATGCGCTAGGTGCCTGCATTGCAGGCTGCTGCTTGTCAAAGGACATTACTTAGTAATGTCTAATGTCTGATGAATAGTAGCAACTCAACCAGCAACCAGACCGCTAGTAGCAACCACACCGCTAGAGGGGTCTGGTTATCCCTCGCTTGCACACTACTGCTTGGTCTGCTTGACTGTTTTGATAGTTTTGGTCATTCATTAATTCCTCTACCTACGGTCTACGGTGTACTGATGAGAGCCAACAGCTCGAAACTAGTCTACACCTGGTGGAGGCATGATACTAAGAGTACAAGATATGTGATCACTTGGGAAACGCGTTTTGAACAAACTTGCGCGTTACGTCACTCCGTGACAAAAATGTATGGCGATATATGGAGACGAAAGCTTTTAACACGGTTTTATTATAAAGTTTCGTTATGATTCGACTCGATATAACTATTTTGGACATTGCTTAAGTATACAGGGTGTTTACGAACTTGAGAAACATTTTATATTTTATTTTTTCTCGGTTATTAAAGCACTTTCATTAGGTATATTTTTTGTAAAGCATTAACTTTTAGCATAATATATTATCATGAATTAAAAATAATCTCCCAAGTTATTAAATGCCCTGTATAGGTAGGTAGAAAAAAGAACAAGGCAACCCAACCAACATGATATTCCCGCTCATTAAAGGGCCTGTACCCCGAACACTGGCAAATAGCTGGTGTCGGAGACCTGGGAGCTGGTACTTTGCCGTTAAAGGTCTACTACGGCACGAACTGGAATCAATGACTATCCACGTCTATATTCCTTGAACTGGAATGGCACTTAGTAGAAGGATTGTTTGTAAAGAACCTGTACATTAATTAGTAATTACTGCATTAGACGCCCAGTTGGGGTCCATTCTAGAGTCGGCTTTATAAAAAGCAAGCACGGAAAGCAATACAACAAATTTGTTATTCTCCAATCCTTAACACTTAATACAATGGACCTACTTGGTCATATCAGATATGACCAAGTAGGTCCATTGTATTAATTGTGAGGGATTAGAGTGAATTTAAAACTCCGTGTTAGTCCATCGAATAACCATCTAAATCAACAATTGCTTCATACTTCACAAGTAAATAATAAGCAGCGAATTTCTCAGTGTTGTTTTTCAGCAACACCGACAGAGAAGGTTAGGAAAAAGCGGGGGAATATTCAAAGAATCGTTTACAACGAGACATAAATTTTGCAATATAAACTTAATTTATAATTTTAAATAATACGATTTGTAGTTAATAGATGATTTAATCCCATGTAATGGATATAAGGTATAATATGTCAGAACAGGGTATTAATTTAGTATTTGAAATCGTAAAATCAAATTTTATACTTACAACTGAATAAATTATTGGAAATTAATAATTAAAACTAATGCTTATTTAATTAAAGATTATGAACATCAAAGATAGCCAATACAATTTAAAAGATTATACATATCAAAGATAGCCAAGAAAAATTAGAATTAAGCATCCATCCATCCATAGAAAATTTAAGCATCCTTTGAACATCCCACTGATATGAAGATAACTATGCTCTAATGTAAAAATTATTTCGAAAATATTTTATCTTAAAAGATAATATAAAATAACCATAAAAATTCAAAGAAAGATAGCTCGTAATTCTATATAAATATGTTTATAAATAATTGCTCATAAGAACTGGCGCCCATGAAAATAAGAGAATAATTAGGAGCAAAAGCAAGTATAGAAAGCATAATTAATAGTAATAAACAAAGTATTAACAATAATTATTTAAAATTATTAAAATTTATTAACATATTTACAAGGTAACTTAAACAATCTAAACTTGCTAATTTTAAGGAACATTGTTACAGAGGACTTAGTAGACTCCATGTAGTTAGATTTTAGTTAAGTACTTTTTTCCCAGGATAGTAATAAGTTGTTTTTAAATTTCATTTCATATGAACAATTTCTCTTTTATAATAAACATAATAATATGTAAACACAGCTACTTTTTTCTTGTTGTGCAACTTTCAGATGAACAATTTAAATATTAAACCACCATTCACCAGGTAAGTAGTAAGGGTAATTACCCAATATGCAAATTAAACATTATTTCTCTATCATAGCATTTCTAAGATAATATTTCAAAAATATATAAATATCACAAATTTTTCTCATCAAAACTTTAATATAAAAAAAACCATATATGTATACGTTCTCTCAATTTATCTGGTGCTGCAGGCTAAGCCATCAGGTTATTTATTGAATTATCAATAAAATATCCCCAAATCCCTCTCGAAAATTGAAAAACCTCATCTACATAATCCAACGGAGTAAGCGCTTTATTATGCAGCAAGTCAGATGCACCTACTTCGTAATATGGATTTTCAGGTTCGATTCCAACAGTGCATTACCTATTCAGTAACTGAGCAAGAAATGTTTCAAATATATACGTAGTTTTCTCATTATTTGTAGGCAAGGTGGAAAAGGAAGGTTTGCCATACAATTAAATTCTGAAATCTCTCTCTCTCTCTCTCTCTCTATATATATATATATATATATATATATATATATATATATATATATATATATATATATATATATATATATATATATATTTTGTGAAAAGTAATCTTGGGTTTGTAGCATTTCATTACATAGAAATAAGCAAATAGACGAATAAGAAAGAAAACACACTTACCAGTACTATATCTGGACACACATACGGAAATGAATCACTATGCACATGAAAACGAACCACTTAGAAGTTGTACAAGTTCTTTCACCTTTCTTGAGGATCTTCAGAGCAGTATACGATTTATTTCATTGATCATTCATACTTGAATTTAAATTACCAATACACCAACACTTGCAGTGACGTTTTATGACATTAGTTTTTGACGGAACTCATTCTTAGAATACACAAACCTAGTCTACTATTTATATTTGTTCTACTTGAACATATTATATATAAAAGCATTAGGCATACAGTTATCCAGAAGATGTTAAACTTTAAAATGCATAAAATCTTGTTGAACCTATTGAAAAACAACTACTTTTTCCAACTATATGCGGGAAAATATTGAATTATATATACAATAGAGTTCTGAAGCATTCAAAGAGGGAGTGATACAGAAATTGCTTGCTTAGTCAAAACTAAAATCATTTGTTGGTTGTATGTATTAATTGTTTCTTCGAAAATTCTCGAAAATTTTATGCATTTTAAAGTTTAACATCTTCTGGATAACTGTATGCCTAATGCTTTTATATATAATATGTTCAAATAGAACAAATATAAATAGTAGACTAGGTTTGTGTATTCTAAGAATGAGTTCCGTCAAAAACTAATGTCATAAAACGTCACTGCAAGTGTTGGTGTATTGGTAATTTAAATTCAAGTATGAATGATCAATGAAATAAATCGTATACTGCTCTGAAGATCCTCAAGAAAGGTGAAAGAACTTGTACAACTTCTAAGTGGTTCGTTTTCATGTGCATAGTGATTCATTTCCGTATGTGTGTCCAGATATAGTACTGGTAAGTGTGTTTTCTTTCTTATTCGTCTATTTGCTTATTTCTATGTAATGAAATGCTACAAACCCAAGATTACTTTTCACAAAATAAATATGAATAGCAAAGAATTTCAAAGCTAATATATATATATATATATATATATATATATATATATATATATATATATATATATATATATATATATATATATATTGTTACGTTTCTCGTAACCTTTTGGGCTAGGGTTAGTTTTAATAAAACCACATTCTCTCACTACAACTAACTTATTTATTTATTCATACTATTGCTGTGACACCTTTGAGGAACACCTATCACTATTTAACAAATTAATATTACTTACATTATTCCCTTCACTAAATCTACCCCCATGGCTTCAGGAGACGTGTCAACTGGTCTATCACAATTGTGCAAACCCACTAACTCTTCCCAGCTTGCTATCTCCCCCCAAAGACCTTCCATTTCCTATTTTCTTGTCACCCGGGGATAAAAGCAAGTCTAGCAGATTCACTATTCAATAAGTTCAATGTTTTCTACTTCCTTTAAAGTTCCATTCGAAATATCTTTACTCAGCAAATAAACTGTGATGCCAATAAATTATATAAGATATCTTACATCCTTTATAGCATCCAGAATTTATTCATTATTAACATGGAACTTATTTGACTTTGTAAAATTTATAATTAATATGCATTAATTTACTATACAGTGTGTTTTCTAATTTGTTGCCAAAATATGTTTATTTTTATATTTAGTTATAATTGTGACAATATATATATATTTATATATATATATATATATATATATATATATATATATATATATATATATATATATATATATATATATATATATATATATATATATATATATGTATATATATATATATATATATATATATATATATATATATATATATATATATATATATATATATATATATATATATATATATATATATATATATATATATATATATATATATATATATATATATATATATATATATATATATATATATATATATATATATATATATATATATATATATATATATATATATATATATATATATATATATATATATATATATATATATATATATATATATATATATATATTAGCCTTGAAGTTCTTTGCTATTCATATTTGTTTTGTGAAAAGTAATCTTGGGTTTGTAGCATTTCATTACATAGAGAAATAAGCAAATAGACGAAAATAAGGAAGATACACTTACCAGTTCTATATCTGGACATACACAAGGAAATCAACCACTTTAGAAGTTGTACAAGTTCTTTCACCTTTCTTGAGGATCTTCAGAGTGGTGTACGACCTGTTTCATTGATTATTTATACTTGAATTTAAAATATTAATACTCCAACACTTGCAGTGACGTTTTATGACATCAGTTTTTGATGGAACTCAAATTCTTAGAATACACAAACCTAGTCTACTATTTATATTTGTTCTATTTGAACATATTATATATATATATATATATATATATATATATATATATATATATATATATATATATATATATATATATATATATATATATATATATATATATATATATATATATATATATATATATATATATATATATATATATATATATATATATATATATATATATATATATATATATATATTGTAACTCGGGAATGACTACTCAAAACTATGATGACCTAACGGTGAACTTTCAAGATTCATATTAGTATGAAAATAATACATCAGTTTGATGTTTGTAGTTTGTACCAATATTGTAGACTGTTCTAAATGTCTCCTCAAAGGATTGATTGTAATTGGTCTTGTGTTAAATTGCCACTTGCTGGATCTGTGGACCCTCTACCAGTTGCTTAAATTCCGGAAACCACACAGCTAATCTGTAACGTGTTATTTATCGAAGCGTTCTTGCATTGTTCCGGGTTGTAAATATTTGACGGCATTTATGAGGAAGGTGTTTCTCTTAGATACGCTGCAAACACCTACACTGTATCATTAAAAACGTGGAGTAACTTTAAATTTGCCTGCCTCATTTCAGGCACTTACAGCAGCTCTTATCAGCATGGAGATAAATCACGACGACGTATTCAACCGTTAAGGTAAATAAGATTGTGCATGTGATCGTAACAAGACGAGATAGACCTACTTAGAGTTTAGAACATTGTTATTCTTCTTATCGTCTCACATAAATTATTAGGCTTAGTTTCAAAAATTTATTTGTAAATAACCCGATAGAAAGAAATCCGTTGGAGTTAAATATGGCAATCTAGCTACCCATTTAAAAAATATTTTAATAATTGCTAATTATAATACCTAATTAATTTTAATTAATTATTTTAAAATAATAATTAAGATTTTAATAATTCTTTATAATTTCTGCGATGTGAGAAATTCATATTTTCATCATGGCCACGAAAAGCCAACTACTATTTTCCAAATACAAAACTGAATCCTATTTTCCTAAATACATTATAAGGCCGATTGCGTCTAGAGTAAAATTACATGTTAGCATGTGACGTATGTATCACATAGAACCTAGAAATAGTCGTAATTCATACAGTGCCAAAATTGTAACATAGAACTTTGTAATTTTAACGCAGCGAATTGTATTCGACTAAAAGTTTGAATTTTACCTGAATTATTGACTCGGCATTAAACCTTGCTTCTGTGCATAGTAAAAACTGTCAAATATCGCTAATTGAGAACTGCTTTTTTACGGATCGTTAATCCGCAAAGATTTGTCTCAAGCATCACGTCTGCTGACGATACTCTCACGATCGACGCATATCCGAGCAATTGAAATGCAAAAAATAAATAAATCAAAGCCCCTCTTGATATATTTTTATACGATACAGCCTTACCAAGAGCGTCCGTGAATAATAATAATTATGATTGATCGTAAAAGTGATTTATTAGCGGCAGCTAAATTTAGAAAAATCTGCGCAGCAAGAGTCTGCCATAAGCCACGATATTAAATTGTAATTATTAAATAAAATATTAAAGAAATAAATATGGGCCGCGAAAATTTTACGGCCGTATAAATAAATTTTAGCGGGGTTATTTCGAAGCCAAGCAAAATAAATAGGTGTGTTTATGGGGATGTCAGCATGAAATAGTCTGATGAGGGCATTACCAGGACCATTTCCCGTAAAAATTGGTATGTTAGGGAGATAAAAAGAAGTCCTACGCCATCCAGACTGGCCATGAATCATACCACGAAGTAATTGATTGAGAAAACGTGCCTTGGTTTTGCATTCGCAACTGCAGTGGAACACAGTGTATGTACCGGCATTACCTTTTTATACTTGTGTAATTAGTAGTATCTTGTTGATAAAAAATTAGAAATATTGACTTAATGTGACGTATTTTTGGGGAATGTTTACCCAACAAATAGGCGGTGCGAGGTGGATGATTTAAAAGCAGCGTTATCTGGCCTGTGAAATTTACCGAACTCTTGACACAGGAAGAATGAATTAATAATAATTATGGCGTGGAAATATTACGTGTGTTGATTAAGACTGCTAAATTTTTCGGTAGAAATTGAAAATGTTATCCATATTTTCATCAATCCTTCTCTTATTTTTGTTTGCAAAATTTTCAATTACTCAATTTTTTTTTTTTCTTTGTCGAGGGTCGGTGGAAAAATCTTCAAAAAGACATTAAGCAGGGTCCGCACTGCTTAATAGTGTGGGACTGCTGGATCCGCATCGGCCTCACTTACGAGTAAGTGAGTCCGACGGGGAGCCAGCGACCTCACTAAAAAACCACCTCCCTTTCCTTCGCAGAACACCAGACCGGAACCGTTTTCGCATTACTTCAGCCTGGGTCTCGTTTCTTGCTCTTGCGAGCTCTACCGTTTTAGCTCGTAGCCTCTCTGTCCTTTCGCTTTTTCTTCAGTCTGTCAAGCAGCCATCATCTCTCTTTGTTCGTAGCAGCCCCTGCACGTAGGTAGCCACTATGTTCCATCCGTTCTCGTTATCAAGCATCAGCTCCACGATGTTCTCTGGAGTTATTTGACCGATTTCTGCTTCCACACGTCTCCTTTCGTCGATCCAGCGACTGCATACGAAAAACGTATGCTCTGCGTCGTCCCTTTCATGTCCGCAGTATTTACATTCCGCCGTCCTGACCTTGCCCATTTTCCACAAATAATGTCGCAAGTATCCATGCCCACTCAGGAACTGGGTCAAGTAGAAATCCACCTCCCCGGATTTCCTATCCATCCAGGGTCCGAGTCTTCTGATAAGCAGGTGTGTCCACCTACCTCTTGGGTCGTTCATCCATCTTTCCTGCCATTTCGCCAGGGTTCGGACTCTCTCATCTTCTACTGCCCGTTCTCTGCCCATTTCCACGATAGCGTCATAGATTCGCTTGCGCTCAATAGCGAGCAGGTCGATGGGTAGTACGCCAGTTATCACCAGAATTGCGGCCTCGGAGACTGTGCGATAAGAGCACGCGATCCGTAGTGCTCCCCTTCGCTGCACGGCGCTCATGCGTTTTCTGTATTTCTTTACTCTCATAGCGTCGGCCCAGATCTCCGCCCCATAGAGCAAGATCGAATGCGTCGTCGCCATTAAGAGCCTGCGCTGGCTTGGCCGCGGGCCACCCACGTTCGACATGAGTCCGCTCAGTGCGGCGGTCTTCGTGACGGCTCGGTCGGCCGAGCTCTGTATGTGCGGCCAGTAGGTGAGCTTCGTGTCCAAGATCACTCCGAGATACTTCGCCGACATCTTCGTCTGGACCTGTTCGGTACCAATTACCATTGGTACGATCGTGGGGATTCTCTTCCTCGTGAGCAGCACGATCTCGGTCTTTGCCAAGACCAGCTGCAGTCCGTGTTGGCTCATCCAGTTGTTGACTCGCCTCATTACTTGGTCGAGTTTCAGCTGTGCCATTTCGGTGTTTCGGGAAACGATGACCGCTGCAACGTCGTGCGCGTACCCGACGAGGAATACGTCTCGGGGCATGTCCGCTCGGAGCAGGCTGTCGTACAGCGCATTCCAGAGGTCCTACTCCCTGAGTATGCGGAGGAGATAAGGCGGAATGCCGAACATATCTCGTAGCGCCTCAAGGATATCTATCTATCTCGCCGAATTGAAGGCGTTTTTGACGTCCAGGGTAACAAGCACCAGTATCGGACGAGCCTGGTGTCTCGCCGTCTGAGTCTTGCGCACCGTTTCCACTACCTCTCGTATGGCACCGATGGTGGAACGGCGCTGTCTAAAGCCGTACTTCCTGTTGGAGAAGTCTCCCGCCGTTCGAATGGCATTCAGTAATCTAGGCCTCAGCAGCAATTCCAGCGTCTTGCCGCCAGTATCCAGCAGACTCAGGGGTCTGAACGACGATGGTGAATTCGGGTCCCCTTTTCCTTTACTTATGAGTACTAGTCTTGCTTGCTTCCAGCGAGCGCTAAATACTCCTTCTTGGATGCAGGCGTTCATCATTTCCAACAGTAGGTTCGGTGTCGTATGTGCTTAAGAATCTCTGCCGGCACGCCGTCCGGTCCAGGGGCCTTTCCGCTTTTTAAGGCGGCGACGGCCGTCATCAGCTCTTCCATTCTGAAAATAGGAACTCCGCCGATTTCTTCTTCCCCATTTACCTCATGTCTCAGAGGGTGCCCTGGGAAGAGTTCGTCGACTATGCCTTCTACGATTTTTACAGGCAAAGCCCCGATCGGTCCTAGGGACTTCAGTTTCTTGGTCACGATCTTGTAGCCTAGTCCCCATGGGTCCCTGTCCACGTCCTCACACAATTTCCTCCAGCACAGTCGCTTGCTGTCAATTACTCTATTATTATTATTGTCAATACTGTTAATAAAATGTTTCTCCGTCGATAACTTATTATCGCCCTTTACTTGTCGGCTGATGGAGCAAATTTTTTTCAAACCCTCTTGCTTTACTGTACAACGATCTTCAAAGATTGGCTGTGGATCATCAGGACACAATATGCAAATGTGTAAATCTGCTTCCATTATTGTTAATTTTTTTATAATTTTTTAAAAAGAGCAACGTTACTTAATAATACTTGGAATATTTTAAATATAGTGATCGATATTAAAATGACGTTTACGATAGAAAGTCAAACAAAGACTAAAGCACGAGATGAGGTCACTAAGACCACACGTGTTCGACAGCTGTTGTACCAAAAACTTGTATCAGCCTTACAAAGTAGTTCTCATCCATAAGATGAGAAAATCTTCTTAGACTATGTCGTCTTTCGTTATTTATATACAAATTTTCTACACATACTTATTATTATAGGTATGTGTAGGTATAAACTATGTATAATACAATGTAGAAAAAACGGATCTCTCACCTTTACAATACGATGAATCTGTTGAATACCTGAGATATATGTACCCCTCATATTTATTATAGTATTCTATAATTATTATACACATGCTTTAACATGTAGGTATGTGTGTTCTGTTATTATTATTATTATAAGATGGATATTGCGCGTGTTCAAG
>CAXKVY010000405.1:0-15538 GCA_964058915.1 Tetropium fuscum
GTGATCTCATGAATTTAAACTTTAATTCATGAAAATACGTCATGGTTGTACGGATCCGAAGAGACATATGCTTTTTTTTGTTCTGTTTGTTTACTGTTCAGTAGCGATGAAAAGTGGACGAAAGAAGGGGTAAGTAAATTGAAGCATCTCGTCGAAAATATAAAAAAATACGAAAAATCGGCCAAGCATATGAATATAATATTGTAAGCATTCACGCACTGGGAACAACTAATATCGTTTCTAGTTTTAGTAGTGCGTATGCAGAAAATATTCGCAAGCACGCAACGAAATGGTAATAATGGTATCCAAAAACCCCAAACGCCTCCCCCCCCCCAAACAAAAATGTCACAAGCCGCCGCTGATGGCGAGTACCACGAGGTACGAAGCAAATAGATATTTTATGTTTGGGTAGATGCCTAGTAAGTATAATCTTCGTCTTCGTCTTCTTTTGTTTGTATATATTTACAAAGCTGATTTGCTGATTTATTTTGTACTCAAAACTAGCTCAGGTCACTGATTGAAGGCACTCCTCAGCGCTCATGTCTAATATTAAGGTTCATTGTTTGTTTTACTACATAGTATATTGATATAACGAGCGGAGAGAGTTTACTGGATACTATAGATAGGTATCTACTTTTTTAAACAAAACCATAAAACTATTGTTAGTGTTACATAGTTTGCATTCAGGTTCCCTAAATAACCCGATTTCGCTCTAAATAGGGTGGCAACAGTTTACGTTTAGGTTTCCCAAATAGCCTGGTTTCCTTCTAAATAGGCTGACAGGCCTGTTCCTGAAATTATTTTTTCTAATGCCACTGATTTGTCTACTAGCATCATTTTGATAAGTATGTTCAAAGTATTGTTTATATGTTTCTGATTATCTATTTTGTAATCAAAATTATCAATATTTTCAACAGTAAGTCGACTTTGTTTTATTAGAATTGAATTATGTATAGACAATTCCTGGTAACCTGATTATATAGGTTACCGACCTACCTACCTATTATATACTTTATATACATACGTTTTTCTAGGTTATACCTATATGAATTTAAGGGGATGAATATAGTGGTAAATCTTTAATGAATTTAATGCATATCTGTATTTTGTATCCATATATAGAAGCATATAATATATGGTTCAATATGGAAAAGAAAATCCATATTATTAGGATTTATATGAGAAAACAGTAAATTTCGCATTGTTAATATGGATGTATATGGGTTCATATTAAATCATCATGGTTTTCCATATAAGTATAAGTAAACATATATGGAGAAGATCTATAAATATGTATCTATATGTAACAGTAGTAAATGTTCTGCTTTTAATAGGGATGTGTATCGAATTGTAATAAAATGTAATTGATATACATATTCATTCATATAGGACGTTTGTCATTTGTTGATTGAATGATTCAAATTAACGTGTCAATCTGAATTGCATTGCATTTCTTGGTTATTCAGTAAGTCCTACATATTTTCCTATAGGTACGTTGCCACTGAAAATGGCCTGTGCCTGTAAAAACCACACTGAAGTGATTCGATAAGTATAGTTTCCACAGTGTATACCTAGTTATGGTTATAGTGTATAGGTAATAAAAATTACGAAGCTCTGGAAGAGCCATGTAAAATAAAATAATTTCGCTTTCTAAAATTCCGAATTATAACTTGGAATTTTAAAATTCCGAGATATAACTCAGAATTTTCATGTAAAATTCCGATTATAACTAGGAATTTTAAGGTAAAATTCTGAGTTATAACTCGGAATTTTAAAATTCCGAGTTATACCTCAGATTTTAAAATTTCGAGATACAACTCAGAATTTTACATTAAAATTCCGAGTTGTTATATCTCGGAATTTTAAATTTCCGAGTTATAACTCGGAATTTTGAAATAAAATTCCGATTTATATCTCGGAATTTAAAAATTCCGAGTTATAACTCGGAATTTTAAAATTCCGAGTTATATCTCGGATTTTAAAATTTCGAGATATAACTCAGAATTTTACATTAACATTCCGAGTTATATCTCGGAATTTTAAATTTCCGAGTTATAACTCGGAATTTTGAAATAAAATTCCGATTTATATCTCGAAATTTAAAAATTCCGAGTTATAACTCGGAATTTTAAAATTTCGAGATATTTCAGAATTTTGTATTAAAATTCCGAGTTATATCTCGGAATTTTAAAATTCCGAGTTATAACTCGGAATTTTAATGTAATATTCCGATTTATAATTCGGAATTTTAGAAAGCGAAATTATTTTATTTTAGGTGGCCCTTCTAGAGCTTCGTAAAAAATAGATACACCAATTTAATGTGCAAATAAATACCACGTAATGCGTTATCACAACATAAAAAAATGAATCGCTTGTATACCCACTGCAAATATATGATCCCATCAACACTACATGATACATGACTTATAAATCATGTAGTGTTGATGGGATCCGATATTTGCAGTGGGTATACAGTCTGCAAAAATCTACACCTCACTTGTCACTAGTTCTTGGTAACGCACACCTTGAGGTGGGAGTCCGGAGACTTTAACGACAGTGAAAGCCTCAACTGCTGTCATTAAGCCGGTAATTATAATCTATCAGTCCAGTCGTTGAACAGCCTTGCTCGTAGTAGTAGTAGTGTAGTACCTACCTAGTGTGTGCTCGTATTTCGCAGACATTTACTACACGGTAGCGCTCTTGTCGACACGTGTGTTAGGTGATGCTAGAAATGGGAGAAACCCTAGGCTTTAAATTACCAGCGGTGTCTGCTGACGATTTTCAAAATATCGAACTTAACATTACCGACATATATGTGAAACCTAACGTTGGAATAGGGGAGGTTGACCTACCAGATCCAGAATACGAACAATTTCTGGCCGATGTTTGGGTTGGAATTGTTCTGACTTTGATGGTGTTAAGTTGTGTTTGTTTTATGTGCTCTTGTTTGATTTACCACAAGTTTCAGCAGTGGAAGAGTCGAGGTACGTTACCCACGTGTTTCTTAAATGTATATACCTAAGCTTGACCGATGACTAATAAATATTATACTGGGGCTAGAAAGAAATGCGCGCAAAAAATATAAACAAACTTCCTTCCATACGAGTTTGTGATCCACATGATAGTAAATGATGAATAGTAAGGATACATACGTTTTCAAATTAGGTAGGCAACTATATAACTATCTATAATATCTATAATAGATATAGGCTTCACCACGACGCAGAATTTTCAAATTGTGTAATTCCATTTCTATGTGTTTACAAAACTATGATGAACAATTATATAGGTGCATGAAAATTAAACCATCTACAGTATTATAGGAGGTACCAGCATGTGATAAAATATCGATATGATCATTGAATAATATATAAACCTATATCTATGTCTATGTAGATATATATTATATTTCATGCATGGAGTATTCGAATAACTTAACCTTTGGATTTATGTTGTTAGGTATTAAGTCTAGGAAGATATAATATTTAACTGTGTCCTTGTTTAGTGAAGTGGGTAGGTAATTTCAAATGATTTATAGGTGCTAAACACAAGAACAATCCATTCTTCTACCTCAAATTATAAATTTCCACACAAATACTTTAAACTAGAAATATTGATGATGCTTTTAAAAGCACAACCTACCTATAGGTGCTGGTATTACCATTATTCTATAAACTGGTACCTATGACCTTACGATTTCAAGCTGAATCAGTTGTTCATTCTTGAACAAAAACATTATTTTTAAATATACGCCTACAAAATATTAGTTCACATAAATTGAACTCTACAAAACAAATGTTAATTATCTAAACAAAAAGGAAATATTACTGAATTTGTTAATTTTCAGCAAAAGCAAATTATATTATAAAATATAATGTCATATGGAAAAAAATGAATACTGCATCTATCTTTTCGTCGTTTGTTATTACAAGGTCATAATAGTATTTCTGAAAGAATTTTTTGAGTCGGTATAAATTTAACTACAGCCATTATACCTACCAGTTTTATATTTTTACATCATGAGCAATATTGCTATAGACTCATAGAATCTTGTTTCTGGGGAAAATGAGAGGTCTGTTCAAAGAACCATACCAACGTACGTTAAATGACTCATGGTCATGGTAAACGACTTATTATTCATTATTCCACCAGGTGTAAATGTGTTAACTAAATTTAGAATTTTACACTAATTTTAGCTGTGTGTTCCCACGATTTATTTAATCAAGGTACGCGTTGTAGGTATATATTTGGTAGGAACTACACGCGAGCCTATATGTTTTTATAGTAAAAAATAATGTACCTATAACAAAACAATACGATTAACAATAATAATTGTTCGGTGATTTGGAGTAATATCAAGTGGGCGCTAGGTACCTTGGAAAGATAATGTTTTTAAATGATATAAATACGGAGCGACAGAATAATTGAAAAAACTTGTACTCTACAGATGGCGTATCAACTTATTCCCAAACAAGAGTCATATTTTCGTAGTTAAATTCATTACCTGTTTGAATATAATGTTTTTTTAGAGCTGTATCGAGCATTAATCGTTCTTCAAGAAGTTGAACTGTTTAATAAATTTTCAAATTTGTCAAATATTATATTATGCATTCATATACAACAAATTCATAAACAACAACATACTGATTTGTTATATAAAGTGTTATATATATTACTCGAAAATAACGGACAGAAAATATTAATTATTTGGAAACAGGGAGTTCCAAGTTTCAAAGATATACCAAACTGATCGCAAACATACCTTAAAACTAAACTTTAAACTATAAAAGAAACCTAAATAACTGTCCTTAACTGAACTAAATCATAAAAGGAAAAGATTAATATACTATTTTCTAGAATTCAACAGCAAAATATATACATTCAGTCATATCGAGATCTGTGGGTAAGTCGCTTTCAATAGCTATTTCCGTAGAATCTATTACTGCGATGACAATGAGTGTAATATTTCCCGACTCATTGTATTTCGGAGGAAATTCTTGATAATACATACTTCCACCTAATACATAAATCCTCTATAATAGTAGTACCTACTAAAGGGTTTAGAAAACTATAATTTCAACAATTATTATATAATCTAATTTTTCGAACGTTAGGTACACCTAACTGAATTTACAATTGATCACAAAAATTCAAATCTGAGTAAATTGAATAGTTATCATCAAAAACACAATTTACTATTGAAGTAAAATCAAACAGTAGTATAATTTTATAAGTTAAATTATAAACAATAAAACTAAACTTTAAAAATCAAACGAATTTACCTGAAGTATACGATTTTAATTATATGTTGGCCTCGTCGAAGTAAATAAGTTCCTGTACATCAATCCAGACATTTCTAAGATAAACAAACATTACGTCTCTCTCCCTTCTATTCTTGTAGAACTACATATCAGTTTCACCAATTGCAGTTAAAATTGAGTAATGAATTATGTAGTACCAGAGGATATAAAAATACCAAACTATCATTCCAACAAACACTATCATTACAATTAAACACAAAAATTCAACCGTTAGCAGAGAAATTTTAAAATTTCCCCTACCAACGAATCAGCCACTGGAATCAGGTTCGCCGCCAGGGGGGAGGACCAGGGGGCAAAACCGGTCAAAACGCAAGTAGAATTGCAATGCAGAAGTAGAAAATATTTTATTTTATTACTCCTATTACGGTTTTCATTACTGTTCTTCTTTAATCTGTTAGATAACAGGAGATCAGTTTTTTATTGTTTTAATATTTTTAATAATATATTAACATAATTATATTAACATGAATTCGTGAAATTGGTATTTATTTATTATTTATTATTGAAATAGCATAATATTTTCAACCATTTTCTGAAAAGTTTTCCTCGTCCTCTGTGGAGACCAATTTTACCTCCCCTCCAACAGATGAATTTTCTGGCTGCGCCACTGACTGGAATTACAACTTGTTAGGTAAATTATTTCTTAAACTTAGCATAAAGACGATCATGGTCTGCAGTGGACATACGAGGTACTATAGCATTTTCCGCTACAGCTGAATCCTTATATCTTCACTGAGATTATTAAACATTACTTACTGACTTTGAACTCATTATGAGATCAGAGTTCAAGGACAAAGTAAAGTTTCCCGAAGTATGGGATCTTTCAGTTACATCAGCTCTGGACTTTGTGATATGATGGTCAATTATAAAACCAGTCTATAGTACCCAATTACCAATAGAAGCTAATATTAGAATGTTATTAGAATTGCAATCAATGGCTGTGTATTCGTTAATAGTGTACTGAAATCGATATTTTGTGAAGTGTAATTAGCAATGAATAAAAAATCGTCAAATGTACATTTTTTTATTTATGTATGATTTTTATAACTACCTAGTTGATTTTTATAAGGTATATTTTTAAAAGTTTTATCGTAAATTGCTGATGATGTGTGCATTTTTTTATATACTTGCAAAAATGCAATTTATTTTGTAACATTGTGATGTTACAAAATTTTAGCAATAACTCTAATAAAGCGTTCATGCAACCAAATAATATAGAGTAATTTTGACAATCATAAGTTAGGTTAGGTTACCTTTTAATTTCATTATTCTATCAAAATATTCGTGAATTTAAATTTTTCAATATACCTAGTAATATATTATATAAAATGTGAAACATTCTATATGAATCTCTTCTCAGATTCGGGTATTTCATGTAAAAAAACAATACCTATATAGTAAATATTAAATATTAAATAATTAGCCATCTTAATGTGGTAGAAAATTTTCAGAACTGTACAATTTTGTATTATTTAATTTTTTTTATAGGATTTGGCTCAAAAACAATGGAGTTCTTGCTTTATCAAAAGACGATTTTTCTGCCAAATCTTACATTATTTGAATATTTGGTTCTTGAGACCTGTTCATAAAAAACTCGACATACGGACGGACATTTTGAAAGTTGTTTAAAAATTTGTTGGCGAATAAAGTGGTGCAAAAACTGTCATTGCCATTGCCATTAAGAGGAATTTTGCCATTGAGAAGAATTTTACCATTGAGAGGAATTTTGCCATTGAGAGGAATTCTTTGAATATGTATGTTAACTTTTGCCAGGCGCACTTTTGCCTTTGATGGCAAACTTTTGCCAAGCAATTTTGGCCCTTGATGGCGAACTTTTTCCAGGCAACGTTGGTCTTTGGTGACGAACTTTTGGTTCGATTTTAAAAGAAAAATTTTATAAAAATAGGCCCCATCGGTTATCAGTTCAATTGTCAAATAAACTGAATGCAAGAGTCCTTACTAAGAAAGAGTCTTAATATTCATAAAAACACACTATATTTCAATAACATTTTGTCAAGATTAATCTCTTGTTGTTCCGGCAACTGATCTCATAATGGTTTGCAACAATTGAGCAGTCTAAGATTTCCATCAATACGATAACAAATGATTGTTCTTTTGTGAAATTTCTCCCAATAAGAACGTCACTATCTAAATTGTTATTTTCGATATTTAATTTAACCTCGCCTATTTGCGTAATAGGTTCTTTTTTTTTAAACAGTTATTTTCAATATGCCTCTCTTTTCTACAAAAATTATAAATTTTATTTTTATGTCTACAGTGATTTTGTCGTGGCCATTCTTGCCACAACATACACATGCAATAAGAGACGTCAAGAATTCAGCGCATAGCTGGGTTTTTAAAGCCCATAATGTCTATAATGTCCGCCATTGCGATCTGTCGTAACTTTCACCGTCTTATAAGTACCTATATCTGTTGTAAGTTTTCATTATTTTGATTTGCTGTTATTCCCACTAATCTAATAAAAGTATTTTCAACAATTCGGTGTACATATTTGTGTATATGCGTGCTAAACCATTTCTGTTAAGTACATAAGACGACATAAGGTATTATAGTGGTATACTTGGTAGTCCATATATGTGATGACGTTTCATTCCTCCAGATAAGCGGTCGATTTTGGCTTTACTTCCCCCCAACCACCTTAACATATATATTTATAGTTTTTGAGAAAATGTTTACCAAAGATTTATGACTTTTTGTGTAGATTTCAATTATGTAAACAGAAAAACAATTGAACAGCTAAACGTTTAGAGTGTCGCCTAGTTATGTTTTTTTTGCAGAATTTTGTTATAGTATTTATAGTGTAGATATTTATATAGTATGGTGTTATGGTGATAATATAGTGATATGTATAACTATGGTATGTATAGGATCCTATAATAAGATAGGATATGGTCTCTAGACACTGATTAAAACAAAGAAATAATTATATTTCCACTGGAGTTTAGTTTTAATAATGACATGAAGACGCTAACTTGGGAATAGAAGGTATATAACTGGTAGCAATTAGTATTTGGCCATTGTATGGTAACTGTTTATTTGAAACTGAAATTAACTTGTTCCATGGGTACCTTATTTGTGACAATGGTGGTGTTAGTTTAGTGGAGGTATTATCTAGTAGGTGCACAACTTTTGGAACATGTAATTTATCGTTTAAAATATTATTTATAGAAAATTGATTAATCATACTTGTACACAATGTTTAAATTTAGCAGCTTACTATGAATATTATGTACTTTTTGATTAGGCTATATTAACAACAGACAATTAATGCTCCACTTACTCACGTGATTACATACTGTGCCCGTGATAAGGACAAAATAGGTATCTACTTAGGTATCTTAGGTATCTACTTTAAAGTATTAACCTAGGCGCAGAATTATTATACAATTTCACTTATGAACTTTTTAGTTAATAAAAATTTAGCAAGCCCTTATTATGAATAGTACGTAATCCTACCAAGAAGGTTTAAATGTCACGTATTACTTATTTTGTTACAAGCTCCCATAATACAAAGATAAATATACAGTTTATTTATTGTATAATCATTATATTTATATATGATCTTTCCGTTCTTATATATCAAGTTCAAAAAAATAAAAACACGTGATGATATCACTATAATAATACAACAGTATCGTGATGTGTAGATGCATATTGGCTTATTCTTTTTAAAACGGTTTTATTAGCTTCACCTGTATGTTTGTATGTATCTTGTAACGGAACCTTTGAATGAGATTTTCACCCCCTTCAAAATGTCCACCAGGATCATCAAAAACCAGTATTAAAAAAATGTCTCACATTGGCGCATTCGCCACAATATATAATTTACTAATCGCAGTTGTAGGAGCTATTTGTTTAGTCCTGCTCTTGAAAGATGCAGTTTCTTATTTATATACAAAACTATTAAGATTTTGTAAAAAAAGCGTGGGCTGCATGATATTAATTGTTATAAATATTTCATTGATGTCTTGCACCCCACGCTTTTTTTATACAAAATCTTAGTCTAAAATAGTTAAACATGATTCTTTACTTTTTAGTTCGGTTTCCCTTTGAAGCGTGTTTTTTTTAGTTTTTTTTAATTAAAATTTATTATGTTTGCACATATCTACTGCTTACACGTCATATGCAGAATTTACTTTGGTGAAATTAAATTGGTGAACATTGATATTTTATAAGTCATTAGTTTTATGCAAAAATAGGATTTATATATTCATTTATACGATATTTAAATAGTTCCAAACCAAATAATCTAAAAAAATGCGAAATGTTATTATTTTGTTTCCAAATAATATTTTTTTAACAATTTATCAACCTTTATACTTAATAGTTAGGACCAAAAGTAAATTCTTATAAAAACTAGCATGACGTTATTTTCTTATAGATCTGACATCTACCTAAATTAGTTACAACTTGTTTGTCTGGATTTAAGCAGTTGTGTTGATTGTGATGAAAGTGATTGAACAATTTAGAGCAATTAGATGAATAATGTAACTCTTATTTTAACTCAACTCTTATTTGAACAGAGTGGTTACAACAAAATTGATAGAAATCCTTGATTTTCTGTCAACTTTGTAATTATTGTAATTATATATTTTTATTATATAATTATGAATTTTAATCTGATTGCAAATTTTCTTAATACTTATTCCTTTATTCGCCCATGATTTTTATATTCCATGTTAATTTATAGTTCCTAAGTTATATAGGGTAGCTCAGGTAATTTTAAGTAAATTTAATTGCAAGTGTTGCTGTAAACATTCTTCTAATCAAATGCTTTTATAATAAAAATTTAATATCATCTTAAAATCAATTTTAATCTTTTCTTCAAACTTAAACACAAAGAATTTTTACAGACATATTCAATTTTACAGAACAATAATTCAGACTAATCAACAACTACAAGCAACACAAGTCTGTTTTGTACTCTCCTTGAGACAGATTTCCATTGCTCTAATTATAAGGTGATTGACTAGGCTATACAATTTTGATCTTATCAATACTTCCAAAAATAAAATTAAAAACCAACAAATTATAAATCTATATTCTTCATTCAATTAATGAAGTGACGCCCATAAGCAGAGATTCCACAACATATAAGTTCATCAAATTAAGTATAGTCTAACCTATTTCATATCAATAAATATCAGCATCTCAATCTAAAATTAATAATCTTAAATATTTCCGCATATAATATAAAATTTAAAATAACACAATATAATATAACTATCACAATTGGCTCCATCAACATGAGACATTAATATATAAATATATATCTATTAAACTAAAGGTAAAGGATCTTATCAAAATCTCATAAATTTATAATAAAACTAAAATCAAGACTCCATAATAAAAATACATATATCACAGTTATTATTTCTAAATTGAGGTGGCTTTATAATCTAAAAAAAATATATTTTATTATTATGATTATCTTAGGATAATTTGCAAAATGATTTGTTTAACTTTTACATCAATATAAATGTTTATTTTTAAATGGTCATTTGCTGTAGATGGATAACAAATGTAAAATTTTTCTTATCTATCCTATAAAACCTGTACCCTTTCTTATCTCTATAAAATCTTATTCTACCCGCGATACCTATCTTAACTTAAATACTGAAAACGACATGGGATATATATATAATCCTGGGCGAACAAATAAATTACTTAAAATTAAATAGTCAGAACATATGAAGGAAATGGTGTATTGGTATTTCCTTCGTTCTGTGTCATCAAATTAATACTAACCAATAATAAAAAATAGTTTTTATATTGTATACGTTTTTCACAACAAACGTAATCCCTCGCAATGTCCTATCCAACAACAGCAAATTTGAAAAGCTGAGTTGAAACGTCATAATCCTAAGAAATTGGTCAATTTGAAATGTTTCAATTTGAATATCTAGAAAACTATAAATATTACACCAACGCGAGCGATTTGGCACAAATGTTATATTAGGTAGGGGGAATATAACTACCATACTTGAGTCAAGGGGTAAATTACCCCCTAGGCCCTTTGTTATATCTCTAAAAGGTCTCATTGAGTTGTATCTACAGTCGCGTCGCAAGAAAAAATTTAATTACCTAAGTCATTTGTTTTTCCAGGCGGGTGTCAATTTGAAATTATCTTCACTCATTTGAAATTTTCAATGCGAATATCTAGAAAACTATAACAAGTGTCACACATACGCTATTTGGCATGAATGTTAAACGTACATTACGGCTTCAATTGTTTGTAGTAGTTGATTGGCAGTTAACATTTAACCTTGTAGAGATAAATCGACTCTTAACAAAACAAATCCGCATTTTTGTAAATAGTAAAATGCGATGATAAGTATTGCGTTCGTATTCAACAAAAAAATATCAGTTTAAAGTAAAATTTCTCGTGCCGTGGAATTTGAAATGTCTATTCACCCCTATATGAAAAACAAATTCTCGATGCGTACCTAATACTCCCAGTTGTTAAAAATATTTGTTTTAGCGCTGAATGCACATGTTTTTAAAACTGGTCACAGAATACACAGACAACTGTAGGTGCAGGAGCGACAAAATTCCATATATTTTTACACAGAGTATCCAGAAAAAATAAATGTCGCGGCGGCAATATTAAGTGACACTGTTGTCGAAACATTATTTTAATGGCGACACCTCTCAGGAAATGCTAGGAACCAGAATTCATCGCCTTATTGTTGATGAAAGGGAAAATCTGTTTTGTATATATATATATATATATATATATATATATATATATATATATACATATATATATATATATATATATATATATATATATATATATATATATATATATATATATATATATATATATATATATATATATATATATATATATATATATATATATATATATATATATATATATATATATATATATATATATATATATATATATATATATATATATATATATATATATATATATATATATATATATATATATATATATATATATATATATACGGATGATCGATTTTCAAACAACATAATATATTATCAACAAATAAAATAATGGCAATCAATAACTGACCGTAAATTAAACAATAACGAACGCTAAATATAAACAGTTTTATTGCGTATCGTTTAAATTGTTTAATTATCGATAACAAAGATAATACACACTTTAAAGATTTATTAAGGTTGTGAAATAATTACATAGATCTCGAAATATATCCTCATTTCCTATAGGTAGTTAAGTGAACTCAAATAGAAGTAATGTTCAACCCTGAAGAAATTGGCAATAAATTACAGATTTTAGCATGCTTCATTATCACCTAAATATTGAGTAGGGTAGAGTGTTGTAGGTACTTTCGGCCATATTTTTAAATTATAATTATAACTTCGGTATCCATAACGTGTTTGCGGTTTTTTGTCCTCAATCAATACGGTCATAGGTATCCTCGTGTTAAATGTAGCGTGGAAACGATATGAACGCGGCCAAAAAAATGTCCATGAAAGAAATATTATATTGCATAGCGGGGGACAACCATCCGGTACCTTGGACCATTTGAAAAGAAACGGTTAACACAAAGAAAACAATACATTTCAAAGGTTAAATAACCTAGTAGTATTAATTGCATAACAAAATACTTATAACAGAGAAAGAATAACTGGTCTGGGACATAGAAGTCACAAATATAATTTTCCCATTAATTTCCTTTTATACCAGGATTCAGATCACTCAGCCTCTTTTGAATTGCTACAATACATGATTAGGAGCTTCATATGACGATGAAAGTCAACTTCTCTTGCATTTTTTAAAAATATATTTTAAAAGTAACACTTGGAGCTTTAGGTGTTATTATTTTATTTATTGTATGAGGATTGACTAATGATTAATACTACCCAGTATTAGGTTGTTACGTTTTACCAGCGAATTTTCGTCTAATTCTTGACTTTGCTTTAAAGAGTTGTTTCTTAGCCGCTTTTTTTTCTTTTCGCGTTTTTGTTCCTTTATGGCTTTTCCTGCGGGCATATCCATAGCTATCATCATCTTCCCTAACCTTTTTGACTCCCGGCAGTTACTTGGCCTATGGTAAATGCTACAAGTTCCAGGAGTTGGTTCACCTACATTTGTGGAACTCGAAACTTTCTGTTCACCTGACTACTCTTTTCTATTGTCTAATCTTGCTGTGACTTTTTCTTTTAACTTCTCAAATATTCGCTTATACGCTTCACAATTTTTTTCCAAAGCGGTTGGGAATTTTCAGTGTTATTAATTACAGCATCCTTGCAGTTTGTACATGTTTTTATTTCATAACTGCAATGTTCTGATTTTATTACTTTTACCATCTTTTGCCACATGTACATATAAACGTAGGTGTTTACAATACTTGGTTTTTATGTACCTTGATTATAGGTATTTGCTAAGTTGTTTTTTAAAGGGCTGTGTAGGTAATACGAAAATATTTTTTTAACTACCAACTGCGAAACAATCGAGTTTATTAACTAGAGTACCTGTACATATCTACCTATATATGCGCGCATATTTCTTATAAAAATACTCAAATACTCCAGCAGATATCGTCAACATAGTAAAGTAACAATATATTATTGATCAGGCTGGAATTATCCAGAATAATCGTATTTTAACATACCAAGAACTGATTAATCTGGTGATAACGAGTTAAGATCTGTAATAGTGTGTTAAACGTTATTCAGGATAAACCAAACTTATTCCCATAAAATTTAACACGAGGCTTGGAAAGTGGTTCGCGCTAGATTATAATTTAATTGATAATGCTTACAATGTACCAATGTACCAATAAAATGAAACTTGACTGATTATTATTGTAGTTCTCTTTTACATTCCTTGCCTCTTTTGCATTCCTTGCCCGTAGCAAGGAATGCAACATGCGAATATATAAGTATACCTATACGATATGATATATTGTTCCTATTTAATAGAGTTCTTACTATCCTAAAAACCCTTTAGAAATGAATTTCGAGGTCACTTTAAGGTTAAAAGCTACGACCTGTCCTAAATTGAGGGTGTTTTTTATGAGGGTTGATCTAAGAAAAATGGCCAATTAATAATTTATGTTTTTTGAGATATATATTACCATATGTTGCAAACTATTTTCACTATTGATCTGAAATTTTGGATCAACATACAAAAAACAGTGCTTCCGATAGTGTCTACTAAGTTTTAAAAATATTTATCATTTTTTCAAAAATGAATACCAAATTGAAAATTCATGAAATATGTTTTGGAAATTTCGACCTGTGGACAACCTGTGAAGTATTAATTTTTCCTATATCCGTATGTCGAGTGAAATATAGCTAATAGACTGAAAATGTTTATAAAAAAACGACGACTCTAGCGTTAACCATTCGTGAGATAATGATTTTTCCATTTGTGCCTCGTTTCGTGAAATGCTCATTCTAAAGAGGGCGCGCATTTCGTGCCTTCTAGCTTGATAACGCTAGATTAAAGATGGTACAAGATCTAAACGTAAATTAAGCAAAACTACTGATAGAGTAATAGATAATCCACATACCCTATTACCTCAGCAATGACAGTCATTTATTCATTCGGTTTTTAATAAAAGACAACTGACACAATTTTTATCAAATGCCTTCTATGAGCATTCACTTAATATAAACATAAATTTTGTAACCATTGGTGGATTTGAAAATATTTCTGAATACAAATCCAATTACAATATGAAAACAGATATACTAGAGTCCACCCACGAGGAAGCGGATATTCGAATTTTGTTGCATATTTTATCACCCAAAGATGAAGGGTATACATTATATAAGATGCATCATTAATTGTAAAGATACTGATGTGTTGGTGCTCCTTAGTTGTTTTAAATATCGATTAACCGACGAAGTTTGGATGAAGGTCGGTACAAAGGACAATATCCGTTTTATTCCCGTGTGCATGCACTTAGATGAGGGTCTGAAGTCTGAAATATTGCAAAACTTACCAGCATTTCATTGTCTCACTGGATGCGACACTACCAGTCAGTTTGCGGGTATCGGAAAGAAATTGGGACGGAAAATTTATTTGCAACACCATAATCTATTAGATGATGTTGGGGTGTTAGATTATAGTTATCACTTGATATTATAAATAGTTATCACTTGCTTAGTAGCTTTAAATTATTGACCGTAATACTACAATACGAACAGCGCGTAAAATTCGCATCAGATTACGCTCTCACATTAAA